>JALPQD010000991.1:0-170743 GCA_023101885.1 Typhlomys cinereus
CAGCCGTCCATCTGTCTGTCTGTCTGATATCAGTCTATCCGTCCGTCTCACAGCTAGAATGCTCTCAGGTGAGATTCCAAACAGGTAAAGTTTGCCACTAGGATGCGTAGGACAGTCAGTCAGATGCACACGCTGCTCACGTCCACTTCACAGATGGGAAAATAGAGGCCGAGGGGAAACTGAGCGAGACAGGGCAGGTGCCAGTCAGTCCCCCGAACATATCTGCTGTCTCCTTACTTCAGCTCAGTATCTGAATGCACAGTGCGGGTGGGGGGTGAAATTCCAGCCACGCTGGGTGGAGGAGCGGGCCAGGCTTGGGCTGTGGGTGCCCATGGGCACCCCACTTGGGCATCGGAAGATGAAAGCGCTGACTTAGAAGGGTGCTGTGGGAGACGGGACAATGTCAGCATCCAGCCGGAAGAATCCACAGCCGCCCAGATGCCCGGGAGGGAGGGGGGAGCATTTGCAGAGGGGCACAGGGCACACAGACCACGGTCAGCCCCTGGCCGAGCTGGGGTGTCTGCACTTCGGCCCCAGGAGAAATAGGACCCCCGGGCTCAACCCGATCTAGATAACCCATCTGTCACTTCCGGATTCCTCCCAGGCTGAGATTCCCCGAGCCTGGTCTCTCTTCCTTGGATGGAAGCTGCTCAGTCCCTTCTAGAAACTTCCCTCTCAGTACCAGGCAGATCTGGGTGGGCTCCCCTCACACGGTCCCCATGTGGGCAGCAAATATTTGCCATGCCAACCGAATGCTTTCCTTTTCCTGGGTCTAGAGAAACCAAGTTAGTCATTTAATTAAAACTGGGCACGGGGTGGGGGTGGGGGTCACTTGATTCATCATCAAATCCGGGGACGGAGTCTACAGGACCCTCTGGAGATCAGCAGCAGCTCTGTTCTCAGAGGGGACATTGTGAAATCCTGTCAGCAAGGGCAGGGTGGTCCTAGGGTCCTGGGAGGCCCAGAGAGGCCACCAGAGTTCTTGGATTCGGCTGCGCTATGGGGGGCCGCCAATGCCATTCTTGGGGGGGGCCACTCTGCAGTGTCCCTGTAAGTCGGACCAGCCCAGGGGACCAGCCGGGAGCCAGGTGGCCCGGCTCAGAGGCCTGGCATCTTCATGGCGACTGCTTCATGGCGTGCTTCTGTTGACGGCCTCTGCCAGTTTTCTCAGTGCTCGGCAGGCGGGCACTGTGTGTGTGTGTGTGTGTGTGATCCGTGCACATAGGGTGTGATAGTCAGCTGCGGTGTCAACTTGACGGTTAAACCTTTGGGCACATCTGTGCAGAGTTAGTTGGTGAAGACCCGCCTTGAGCGAGTCAGGGGAAGCTGGCTAATCGATGCGGCCACGTGGGGCCCCTGGGAGGTGGGACCTTCCCCTGGGCAGGCGGATCCCACCGAGGGAGCTGGTTCAGTATTTGGGCAAAGTGGGCAGCTGAAAGTCTCAGCGCTTCGTGTGGATACGTGTGGCCAGTGGCTTGGACTCCTGATGCTGACGTATCTCTGCCAGCTGATAAACTGCAGCCAGAAACTAAGCCAGGAGTAAGCTCGCTGTCGCCTTGAGTTGTTTGAGCCTTGTATTCATTCAGGAGTGAGAAGATAAAACTGACTCGCGGGGCGTGGAAAAAGATTACATCATTTAATGTACGCAAAGCGCTTAGAATAGTCCCTGGGGCTTAGTAGGCATGTCACACGTGTTGTTGTCAGGTCTACCTTTAACTGCTGGGGTACGCGTAGGTTTTGTCTCTTCAAACAGGGTGGAGACTATCTGACTGGCGATTCTTGGTTTCTGGCCTTGCGCAGGGACAGATGTGGAGTGAATGAAGCGTCTCTCCTCCCTGCGAGAGACAGGAGATGTTTTCTGCAGCCCTCGGTTCATGTCTGCTGCGGATCCGCAGCCTGAGAATTTAGAAACCGCTTCCCTTGGCCACGCATCAATCCTCACCAATCCTCCAGGGCAGACCAAACGGAGTTCAGGCAGGCGGGGGCTCCGGCAGCCGCCAGCTCTCCCTGCAGAAGCAGCAGCGCTTGGTAGCGACTTCAGGGCTGGTCTCTCCCCTCGGAGAAGTCACAGCAGATCCAGCAGCGAGTAGGACTCCTCCCTGCATGGCCCGTGGGTCCCTGTCCACTGTGTCCCCAGGCTTGCTCGCAGGGTGGGCCAGGTCAGCCTCTGGCACACACACCACGCTTATGTGGGGAACTTTAAAGCTGTGTTCCTGGGGCACACTAGACTGTTCACTTCTAAGGTCTTGAGAAGGCGAGCGACCAGGAGAGCGACTCCATCTGAGTTGAGTGACCTAGAGGTGCCAGGTGGTGGTTCTGACATCCTCTCTATATTGTTTCCAGTTTCAGTATATGTGCTGCCAAAGTGGGCACGGTTCTTAACATCTCCAGCCACCTTGGTCAAGGAGAATCGCAGGCAGAGCCACCTGACCCCTGGAACACCTGGCCCGTGGCAGCTGGGAGGGGCCACACCACTGGCACTTGCTGGGGTCTCCTACTGGGGAAACCAACTCCCTCCCACAAGAGGCGCACCAGGTCACAAGTCACCGCCCACCTAACCCACCCTTCTTTCAAGGACCCAAGAACAGATGTGATGATGAGAGAGGAGCTGCAGCGTAGACATGGCGGCCACTACCAAGGAAGGTCCGACTCACGCCCTTCTTTCCTGTGAATGAGAACACAGGTTTGCTTTGGCAGGTGCGTCTGTTTTCAATCCCGCTATCTGGGGACCACGGTAGGGGGAGAGGGGGATGCGAAAGGTATCTTGGGAGTGTGGATCAGTTCTACTCTTGCCAGACCCTGGGGCGGCCTCAGTGAGAGCTCAGAACATTCTTCAATAAATGAGGTTCCGGCTGCCTAGAAGGCCGTGTTTGTTTGGATTCTGCAGTCTTTCTAGAAAGGTGAAAGGTGTAAATGTTTAGAGATGGGCTAAGTATGGCCTCCAGGCTCGTACTACACGATTGACCCCTAGCGGGGTGATATTAAGAGGTGGTGGACCTTTGAGAGGCGTGGCTTAAGGGTAAGACCCTCAGGTACTTGGAAGTACTGCCCTGGGAAAGGGATTCATGGCTCTCTGGGACCCAGGTTCCTTTCTGAGAGAGGCTCTGTGTAAAAGAACAAGGCTGGCCCCTCCCTCTCCAGCTGCCCGTTTGGCCATGTGATCTCAGCATTTTCCCACTGCAGCTGGCCAACGAGTTGTCCGCAAGCCCAGCCTCCAAAACTGTGAACCAAATAAAACCTTTTTTGTCCTTCTATAAAACCCAGCCTCTAGTCTGTTGTTACAGCCGCAGAAAACAGATGCAGGGGTAAAGCAGGCTCAGCAAAGGCTGGCCACGTGCCACCAGACAGGGACGTGTGGGGAGGACAGAGGGTCACAGGTCGCCATGCCAGAGGTCAACACGAGTCTACTGGGGTAATTAGAGACACAGGTGTCAGCTTGACAGGTGCAGGCTGAGCTCTGGGCACAGCTATGGAGATCTGATCATTAAAGCCAGCCCTGGCAAGCCTGCAGAAGGATGTGAGAAGACCCCGCCCACGGTGGGGGGGGAGGCGGGACCATTCCCTGGGCAGATGGATAAGGTGGAGGGAGCTGGTTTGGTGAATTGGCATTGTTTGGCATGTTTGGACAGATACGCTGTCTGGCAAGTGAGGTTTGCCCCTGTCTAGCAACGGATATGGCGTGGGCAGTTCCCTTGGCTCCTGGTATTGGCACGAGCTCTTCTGCCAAGCTGGACTAAGAGGTGTAGGCAGACAGCTGTAAGCCAAATAAAACTCCTTATTTCCCTAAGCTTGTTTGGTTGTGAATTGATCTGCAACCTACAGAGAAGCTTCAACATCTACTTCTGCTTCAAGGGTGTGAAGTGAGGGACATGTTGCCCAGGGGTGCTGCAGACAACAGCACCCTACTTCTTGGCCTATCCCTAACACGCACACTGTTGCCTCTGCTGGCTGCAGCTGCTACGGGCTGAGCCAGGCTTCGGAAGGCCCTTGAGATCTGCCAGCCCACAGGGCACAAATGCATTTCCCCCTCAACTGCACACTCACGTGGGTCTCTGTCTCTGAGTCTCAGTGAATCTGGAGCCACATGAGTGGCAGGGAGATGGTGGATGAGGGCACTGAGCATCCAATATCAAAGCTGGGTCATGAGCTGGAGAGATGGCTCAGGGGTTAAGACTCTGCCTCACAAGCAGAAGGTCCTGAGTTCAGATCCCAAGTCCCACGTAAAAAAAAAAAACGCCAGATGGAAATGACAGTGGTCTGCACTTCATTATTACACTCTGTGTGATGTGCAAGGAGGGGAGCAGGGAACCCCAGTTCAGAGCAGCCTGGACAGGGCAGAGGCCAACACACACATTCCTGTCCTTCATATTTGCAGAGTTCAGAAAGTGTCTCGAGATGAGTTTGCATAAATATTACACATTATCCTTTGAGTATTTTCAGAAAACGAGGGAAGGAAATGTAAACGTAGAAATCCTTCTCCACTTTAACTTAATTTCCTTACAATTTGCTTCTTTCCATTGGGGAGGTGGAAAGGTTGACATGCTATGAGATCTCTACGAAATCTGAATTCTGGACAAAGAGGAGGAAAGCAACCCCGGGCGTGGGAGGGGGATTGAAAGGCTGGTAAGATTTCACATGGGCTTAGACCCAGCTTCCTGGAAGCATAGTCAAAAAGGGAAATAAGATGTCTCCCCCAGCTCCTGCCATAGACAGGAGGAGCCAGTCAACCCCTCTGGCAAGACAAAGCTCTGCCTGGCATTGAATTTACCTCAGTGGAATCCGCTGTGGCCGTCTGACCCTGGCCCATGGGACTTGACTTTCAGGGGGGCGATTGGTTCGAGAGGATTCCTGTTGTACTGTCTCCCTAGGATTCCATTCAGCTTCCTGGCTGAAGGGTTAAAAACCTCCCCTTGGAACTCTACGTCCAACGTCCAGCTGGTCAGCACAGCCGATCCTGCCTCAAAAACCCATGAGAGGGCTGGCGAGACGGCTCCGCGGTTAAGGGGCTTGCTGTACAAGCAAAAGGACCAGTGTTCGGATCCCCCGATCCCACTGAAAGTGCCAGGTGGGTATCGCAACTGGCCAGTTATTTCCATCCGGGGAAGGTGGAGGCTGGGGCTCCCCAGGACAAACTGTCTAGCTAGACCAGCCCTAGAGGCCTTGATCCGTGACTCGGTCTCAAAAGAATCAGATAGAAGATGGATCCGGGATGCCCAGTGTCAGGTCTCGCCACGCATGTGCCTACATGTGAACACGCACATGCAGACAGGTGAAGAGGATGGAGGGACCAACCATTCACTACAAAATCCATGAGTGGGCTGGGGAGAGGGCAGGGCCGGGGAGAGGGCAGGGCCAGGGAAGTCTGCTGCAAAGCACGAGGTCCCGAGTTTGATCCCCCAGCCCTCCGACGAAGGTGGGCACAGCAGTTTGAGCCTTTAATCCCAGTGTCAGGAGGAAATGACAAGGAGGGTCCTCTTAGAATGCTGGGTGCAGAGAGAAGACCTCACGTGATGCTTTGTGAAGATTTTATTTGCTCTCTTGTTCTGCTTGAGACATAGCCCAGGCGGATCTCTATCTTGCCATCTTCCTGTCTCTACCTCCCCAGCGTTGGGATTACATGTTTAGGCCATCGCAACTGGCAATGAAAGTTTTAAACTTCTCAACAATTTTGGAAGCTAGAGGACAATGGAGTGGCATTCCCAGTTTTTTGTTTGTTTCCTGAATGAATATTTCCTAATCCAGGACCTGCTACCCAGCCAAATCAGCCACGAAATGTTCCAGCAAAATCGATTTAGACAGAAGAGACGACGACATATTTACTTCCCACTGAAATAAAAGAAAGAGATGGGATCTAGAAAATAGAAACTTTCATTTCTTAAGTCTCTCCCTTGCATTAGCTTCTCTTTATAAGAAGCCTCCATATTGACCATACGCGTTGCTATAGAGACACTTTCTATTCCTTCCCCCCACTGACCTAACAGCAGCAAATTAAACCCTAAGCAAACACAACTTCAAGAAAAACAAAAGGCAGCCGAAACCTACTCTGACTAATATATGTATTTTTTATAGACTTAGTATCACAACAATGACGGTTGATTTGGGCAGACATTATATTTATAAGCCCACAAAGAGGTGTTCGATAGCACTGTGCATGAGGGAAACACAGGCTAAGATCACAGTGACATGCTAGCATATGCCTATGTGGATGGCTGGCTGAAGTTTTAAAAAAGGGTGTGGAGAACTTGGGACTGCCACGCACTGCTTGGTAGATCCTTGAAAAGGTAAATACACACCCCTCATCAACCAATCGTGTTTACACGTGACAGGAAAGGAAGCAGGTGTTCACACAAGAATTGGGGCATGTAAATTCACAGCAGCTTTATTTGCAAGTGTCAGACTAGAAATGCCCCAAATGTCCATCAACAATAAATCCATAAAGTAAACAATGTGATGGACATGTGATGGCTACTGCTTCTTGATCCACGCAACAGCATCAATGTACCTTGAATGAAAGCAACCAAGCAAAACCAAAACAAAACGAGCAAACGGAAGAGCAAAAACCCCACAGCAATGCACAGCATATACTGTTTATGGTCGTCTAAGACCCCAGGAAATTAATAGGAATTTCTACTCACAGAACCGATCGTTGCTCTCCTGAGGATAAAGAGAGAGAAAGTGCAAAGAGAAAAACTTTCAGAGCGATGTTTATGTTTTTATCAACATGGAGACGTTGACAAGGTTGCCTGCATGTCGCTGTCAAAACTCATCAGACAGCACGCGTTCAGTATGTCACAAAGAACACTTCAAGGAACCCATTCAAAAGTATGAAATTGGATCCGTGACCCATGACACACACCCAAATCAAGTCCAGGCTGACTAAGAGCGTACATGGAAAAAGGAAAAAATATTAACCTTGTTACAGGGAATTATGGGAGATTATCTTTTGAAACTCGAAGTAGAAGGTTGTTTCTTAAATAACAAATAAAAAAACACCAGTCTTAAGAAAGAAAAAAAGGGGCTGGAGAGGTGGCTCAGGGGTTAAGCTTCTGCCTTGCAGGCAGAAGGTCCTGAGTTCGGATCCTAGACTCCACGTATAGACGCTGGGCGGAAGCGGGGGCAGCCTGCGCTTCTGGTCCTGGTAGGGCGGAGCCTGTGAATCCCGGGGCAGAGTAAACAAGGAGGTGGAGGCGTCCATGGTGGTTCCCGAATTCGCCCGTGGTTCTACACACACACATACATACACACACATATATACACACACATACATACACAAGCACACACACACATACACGCACAATTGAATAAAAAAATTTTAAAAATAAAAAAGAAAGAAAAAAAAAGGGAAAAAATTGCCAAGTGAAACTATATGTTAAAACCAATAATGCCTGTCAAAGCTTGTCAGAGAGCTACTCACTTAAAAAATATTTTCCAACGTAGGATTACTATTCAGAATACATAAAGAACTCCTATGAGTCAACAAGAGTTCTCTTAGGCACGGAGTTGAGAGACTTGCTCCGTCTCACCCAGTAAATACAACTAAAAGCCCTGGGTTGGGGGGGAGGGACATCACAGATAAAAGTATTCTATATACAGATGCCTCTCAACTTAAGATGGAGAGGCCCTAAGTTTAAAATATTATAAGCCCAAGATATCTTAGTCTTATGGACTTTAAGCAAGCTTAGTTAGCCTATTTTTAGACAAAGCCAGGGTACATAAAATCCATTTTCAGTAAAGAGTTAAATATTACATGTATAAGCACAAGCATAAAGCTAGAACAGGACAGAAAAACATAAAACGTGTGGGTCTGGGACAATGTCTTGGTTGTTAAAGTGCCTGCCACACAAACAGAAGGATAGGTGTTCAGATCCTAAATCGCAGGTGAAAGTGCTGAGTGGATATGCTGGTGTTTCCCACTGCAGTCCTGGAAGGCGGAGCCTGGGAAACCTCAGCGCAAAGCAATAAGGAGGTAGAGCAAGTCACTTTTGGGCCTCCACAGGCACACATGCTCAAGTGATTTCTTGCACACGTGTGCGCGCACACACACACACACACACACACAGCGCCTGCTCACCATAGCCAAGGGGAGAGGATCCCGGCAAAGAGGCAGAGCTGCAGACAGTACCTGCTACACACCACCCAACAGTCACAGTATCAAAGACAACCCCACTCTCACCACTACCATCAAGGGCAAAGAGAGGAGCCCAGACCCCTGCCCCTGGGCCCTTGTGCGAGGCACCCCAACACTCCTGCCGGGAGACATAGCAGATTGAATAGGGATGGAGAACATTTGTCCTAGCAGGCCAGTGAAGACGTGGTGCCCCAGGTACTGATGGAGACCACCCCAGTACTGGGGAGCCCTACCTACCCATCGCCTGGGGACCCTGAACCTCCATCCAACACTGGGCGATCCTGAATCCTGGTGTATGTTGTGTGTGTGTGTGTGCTGCAGGTATATGTGGCGGTCTGAGGACAACGTTATACCAGTCCCCACCCTTCCGCCCTCTCTGAGAGAGGGTCTCTTGTTGACCCCTGGTGTGCTCTGGGCTAGCCCACCCACTAGTTCCCAGAGATCCGCTCCATCTGTTCCCACCTCCCATCTTGCCACAGGAGTTCTTGGATGATAGACGCATGCCACCATGTCTAGCTTTTCATGGGGTATGAGGATTTGAACTGTGGTTCTCACGCGTGCGTGCATGTGTGTGTGCGTGTGCGTGTATGTGTGCATGCGCGAGTGGCAAGGGGTTTTCCTGCTGATCCGGTCTCCCCGGCTCTCCTTTAGCTGTGCGCATGACAAAGTGACTGCTGACCGGCTTTACAGTCACCATGTCGAGCAGCCAGCCAGAGCTGACTTTGTCACCATGACCGCGACTACCGCGTCCCGGGATCTGACTCACCTCTGCTCTCTGCACGACAAAGCTGCCCAGAGCTCATACTAATTGAAGACTCATTCAAACCATGAGACAGGACTCAGACACTCTTTACATTCTCCGTTATAAAAAAAGTAAAATAACAGCGTCAACTGTCGGGAAGGACGGGGAGTCAGAGGAGACCTTAGTCACTGGTGTGGGGGTGGATGTGGAAGGCCTTCTCTTTGCAGACTGCTCACAGAGCTTATGACCTAACAACGCTCTTCTTGCACGTGCACCAGGCACGCAAAGAAATGTTCCCAGCAGCTCTGCTGAGTAACAAGGAAGAGCTGGAAATACCCAGCTGTCCGTCAGCACTCGCGGTGATGTGCGCATAGCCCCCCAAAGCATGAGTGTTTGGAAGGCTCAACCCCAGAGCCTTGGGTTCATCAGTGGCCTCTGGCGGTGAGGCAGAGTTGGGGTTAGATGGGGGGGGCGATGGCAGGGGCCCAGGATGTGATTACTGGTGTGATGGTCTGCATGGGGAAGGTCCCCCACAGATCCATAAATTTCAGGTGAAGGTCCTGTTTGGGGAGATTTTGGAGCCTCTTCGACCCGGGCCCGACCTGCTAGTGACAGGGTCACAGGGGAGGGGTAGGGTGGGGGGATTCCAGGTCAGCAGGGCCTCTGCTTCCTGCTCTAAGGAGAAAATCACATCTGACCAAGCCTTCCCTTGACACGGAAGACTGTATCCTCTTAAGGCTGTGCGATAGTTAATTTTGGTCGTCAGCTCGACCACACCCGGGGTTAGCTAACAGATCAGTGGCCAGACCACCCCAAGACAGTCTCTGGATCAATATATTTGCAGCACAAAGACCAACCCTAAATCTGGAAGGAACCTCCCAGCAGCCGACCAAGATAAAAGGAATCACAAGACCAAAGCTCTCCAGAGACTCTGGGATCCTCCAGTCTCGACCACAGGCTGAGATGGACCGAGCAGCTCCCGGCAGCCATTGCTGGAGGAACTAGACCGTATCTCGTAATCCAGTGAATTCCCTTTTTATGTATTTTATGTATTCATCCTATGGGCTCCTCTTGAGAATCCTGACACAGACTGTGATGCAAATTAATCATTTTTTCCCTCTTCAGTTGTTTCTCTGAGACACTTGTCATAGCAATGCCATAAGTGGCCACATAAAGGGAAGAGAGACATAAGCTAGCACCTACCCCCCTTGTTCTGGTCACGTGATACCTTCTACCACACAGCAGCAAGGCGCTCACCAAATGGGCGCCTTCTCTTCATAAACATCGCAGCCTGCGGTAATCTACTAGAGCAACACCAATCAGACGGAGACAGGCATCCACATGCACGCAGCAGGCTACAGACAGCACAGCCCAGGGACGAAGTACAACGTGCCACAGATTCACCTCTTCCTCTCTCTCTTCCTGGCCACAAGGTAAGCAGTGTTTATTCCATCATGCATGAATCCATTCCTGTGAGAACTGATAGACCCCCGGGATAACCAAGCCGCTCCCACAATAGCCCACCTGCTTCGTGATGATAAACTGAGCCGTTTCCAAGACCGCTAATCTGCTTGAAGATGATTCACCTGCTGCGGAGACACAGCGTTGCAGGCGTGACCTTATCAAAGGCTATGACAAGGTTGGCCAGCGGCTAAGGCTACGTGACACTGCGCGGATGAAACCTTATCACAACCTGTGGAATGTATAGTCGCCAAACAGGGGAGACAAAGGGACTAAATGTAAAGGGGGAATGTATAGATATGGGGGGCTAATTAAGGTCTTTAAGACGGAGCCCCGCAGAGCTGAGGGCTGCACTTCTGCATGCGACTTCTCTTATTCTTGTGATAGTCTTGCAGCAGATTTACTCTCCCCACAGCAACCTCTTCCTTAATGACTGATCAAGTCCCAGGGTAACTAACCTGATCCTGCAGTCAGAGCATTAGTCTGGAGAGCTGGGCTCTGGCAGCCTAATCGTCCCCAACACTTGCTTTGTGGGGGAGGGAGGTCTTGAACTTTGACAGACACGTTCAAGCCACGGTACTAAGTACCTGGTGGGTTTCTGGCTGTGTTTGGCAGCTCTTGACCGGTAGACCCCTGGTGCAGTGTCAAGTTTGGTCTCTGCACAGCCCTCTCCCTGGGTGGGACCAAGGCCAAGTTCTTATCTTTTCAGGACGCAATCATATAGAATTTGGATCTACCAGGGCTGAGGAGACGGCTCAAGGGTTAAAACCTTTGCCTCAACAAGCAAAAAGTCCTGAGTTTGGATCTACAGATCCCATGTAAAAATGCAGGGTGGATACGTAAAAATGCAGGCTGCAAAACTCCAGTCCTAGAAGTCAGAGCTTGGGAAACCCCAGAGCAAAGTAATAAGGAGATAGAACAATCCAAGATGATCCCTGATGTCACCCTGGGTCTCTACAGACACCCACACTCAAGTCTCCTGTTGTATACTTCCCCCTCACACACACCATCCATATGCAAAACACGCAGACACATATGCACACACATGCACAGAGCGCATGTACGCACACACACACATGCACACATGCAGGGAAAAAATGTCTAAAATCAAAGACTTGGTGTCTATCTTAGGGGCTCATCTTGCACTGACCAAGGGCAAGGGTCACACTCAGGGCTGCTGGGGTTAGGGCTTTGGCATGTTGTAGGGGGACCCGGGTCAGCCCGCAGCAGTAAGGGAGGCAGCAGACCTTCAGGGCAGTGAGTAAGGCTGGGGGCGGGGGTGAGAACCAGGCTGGGGTTCAGAGTGGGCCCCAGACTTTTGGACAGTACCAAACAACACTGGACTGGATCTAAGGAAGGACCAGATGCCTGTGTGGACGTGCTAGCAAGGGATCGGCGGACCCCCAGCCAAGAGCCAAGGAAGCCGGGCACGCTCAGTCTCACCTGTGCTGAAAACAGAGTTAGACAGATGGTCAAGTCCGGGGTCGCCGGGCCCTTCGGACCCTGAAGGCTTCTGATGGGACAGACCCCCAAACCGCCTACAAAGCGCGGGAGAGCAGTGCTGCCAAGGGGCTGCACAGGGTAGACTGAACAAGAGACACAGGAAAACAAAACCAGCCAAGACCAGCTTCCTGAGCAGACTGAAGCCCATCCTGGCAGGCAGGATGCGGCCCCTGGATATTTCCCAGTCCGGGCAAATGACTGACAGTTCTTGGAGGCTTCAGGCTTCCTGGGTGTCCTGCCCACTGTGACCTTCAAGCATGAGCAGCAGCTGCTGCCTGCAGTGCTGGGGGCAGAGGGACTAATGTGGGGGGCAGGAATCAAGTACCCCCCAGGCTATACACCCTCCCCCAAGCCAACTCTGGGACCAGAGCATCAGCTTTAGGACTAGCCTGGTCATCCTTGCTCACCCTGATTCTAGAACACCAGGACGATGCGGCCCAGTGGGAAGTCTACGGAGGGCTGAGGTGTGTGGGGGGGTCTGACCCCAGGAAGGACCCCGAGTGGGGCTGTGGTTGCTTCTAACGCTGATTCTCATGACATGAACGCAGCGACTTCTGTTCCACGCTTCTGTTTCCAATTCTCACTTACGGCGACAAGATTGTACCAACCCTGCCAGGTTTCCTGGTTGAACCTATACGCTTTGGATAGAAACCTTGGTACCCAGAGACACGACTTTAATGGCCTACAGGTTAAACATGCCTGTCTGAGTAATAGTCTCAAAACAACAATGCCATTTTTATTACCAGAGAGCAAGACTCCTAAAAGCAGTTTGGGTTTTATTGCTGGTTCGTCTGGTCTCTTTGTGCCCCTTGGAATGTGCAAATGACTGTCTCATTTGCCTCTAGGAGGTTAGACCGTCCATTGTGGACGTGGGACCATTTGTTTCCCTTTGTCTTGCCTGCTAAGAGATGCTCTTTCTTCTTTCCCTTTAATTCTGGTTTTTCAGTTACATAAAATGTTTACAAGGTTCCAAAGACAACTTAACAAAACAAGGTGCTCTAGCTTCTAAGACTAGGCTGCTCAACTGTTTCTCTTTCCCATACAAAACGGATCCCTTCCTGCTTCCTTGCTGAAATGGTCTGAATGGGAATTGCCCCTCCCCCCAAGGACTCACAGGTCTGACTCTTTAGCTGATATTAATATTTGGGAGGCAGAGCCTTGCTGGCTTGCTGGAGGAAGGCACGCCACACACAGCCGGAGGGACGTGAGGTTTGGTAGCTCCTCCTCCTCCTTGGTGATTTCCTCTCTCTGTCTCTCGCTGGCGGTGGTGACCTGACCCAGCCTCCTGCTTCTGCCTCCGGCCATGTCTTCTGCTGTGCGGCTCCCACCACAATGAACAATATGTCTCTCTGGCATCATAGCCAAATAAATAACCTTTCTCCCTTATGTGGCTTGTGTCCGAGTTCTGTCTCGCAGCAAAAGAAGAAAATTAATTGCAACACCTGCCTTTTCTTTTTGAAAAGTGCATCCCGCGGTTCTCTACCAGGCCTTTCAGAGGAAGCAACAGGCCCCAGCGAGCTTCCTCTGGACCTCATGCATAAGTTCATGCATTGCACGCGCACGTGCATGCATGCGGCCGTCACTGGTGGATGCAAGGTGTCTTCTTCAACCGCTTTCCACCTTGTTTTGTGAGACAGTCTCAGAACTTGGAACACTGCTTCGACTACACTGGCTGGTCAGCAAGATCTAGGATCTTTCCCTCCAGTGCTAAGGGTCATTGCTACATGGGTGTGGGAGATCTGAACTCAGGTCCTCACACTTCAGTTGCAAGCCCTCTACAACCCAGCTGTAGACCCGGTCCCATCCCCTACTTATCTCAACCGAAAGGCGAGGATCGCGCTGGTTCACGTATCTGAAACCCATGTTCACGTTCTGTGCCGCACCCTGGGCTCCTCGTTGGTAGGTTTGGGACAACAGTCGGGTCTCTTACAGTTCCAAATGAATTAATGTGCTTTGGACCACCCAGCCCACGGCCTCGAGCCCAGGGGCTAATCAGCAAATGCGTGCTAGACTTTTCTTTTCTTTCCATTGCATTTAGCTGTTCAGAATCTTCGAGGTTCCCCTGGAAGAAGAAAGATGTAAACTTTTCTCTTTCATATATGGGTGTATGGGGTGAATGTGTGTGTGTGTGTGTGTGTGAGTGTGTGTGTGTGTGTGTGTGTGTATGTGTGCATATGTGTGCGTGTTTGCATGTGTGTGCCTTGCATGTGTTTGTGTGTGCGCATGAGTGTATCTGCACATAGTGTATCTGCACATAGGTTTTCCTCAGGAACCGTTCGCTTTTCTTTTTTCCCTTTTCTCCCTTTTCTCCTCCCTCCCTCCCTTTCTCCCTCTCTCGCTCCCTCCCTCCTTCCCTCCTTCCCTCCTTCCTTCAACAAGATCTCTCCTTTGGCTTAGAGAGCACTGCTTCAGCTAGACTGCTTCCCAGTGACCCCCTTGTATCTGCCCCCCAGTGCTGAGATTATAACAGAGGGCTCCCCTGCCCCCCCTTCCTTACACGGATCCTGGGAACCCAGCTCCTTATATTTGCTTAGTGAGCACTTTACCAGCTGAGCACTCTCCCAGGGCCAAGCACAGCAATCCGCAATGGGTGTGGGACACGCAGCCACAGAGGGCACTGTGAGGGCACCAGGCAGGGGAGTTCCAGGCATGGAAAGACACAGGTGTGCAGCTAGCATGACCGCAGGACCACAGCTAGCTCCACCCGACCGTGGGTGGAGGCTCGGTCTCCACTCTCAGAAGTACAACAGCTGCTTGTCTTGTAGAGGTGTGGGGGGATTACGAGAGTTTGAAAGCTCAGACACATGACGCGTTGGACAGATGTGAGAACACACCATAAATTATCACTGTCTTTGCAGTTCTAGCCCCGTGGCCTGATGTTTTTTTTTTTAATCCCAAGTTTTCGACTTAAACTGTTATTTGATCACAGTGGCTGCCAAGCTCCAGGATATTCCGTCGGGCCCCTTCCGTCCCCTAGGATCTGGCATCCCTAACTAAAAGGAGAGGACTGGTTTAGCTCCCCTCCCGCCACGGATGCTTTAGATTGGCACCTGAAATGTTTATCTTAGCTTCTAGAAATGAGAATGCCGGGCACTGCCCCTGACCTACGGAAAGGGAAGCATCTGTAATTAACAAGCCAGAGTTCAGATCTCTAGATCTCATGTAAAATGCCAGGTAGGTGTGGTAGCCTCAGAAGATGGAGCCTCGGGGACCCCCACTCCACTCCCCAAGAAAGCTGGCTTGCCCTTCCAACCAGCATGCTCTGGGTTTGGTTAGGGGCCCTGTCTGAAAGGAGCAAGGTGGACGGGTGATCGAGGATGACTCCCAACATCAGTGCTGGACCCACACAGACATACACACATGCATGCACACACATATGCACACACATGTGCACCCACATATACACATGAAAGGGGAATCAAGGAAGAAGGAAGAAGGAAGGAAAGAAGGAAGGAAGGAGGAAGGAAGGAAGGAAGAAAGGAGGAAGGAAGGAGGAAGGAAGGAAGGAAGGAAGGGAGGAAGGAAGGAAGGAAGGAAGAAGGAAGAAAGGAAGAAGGAAGGAAGGAAGGAAGGAAGGAAGGAAGGGAGGGAGGGAGGGAGGAAGGAAGAAGGAAGAAAGGAGGAAGGAAGGAAGAAAGAATGGAAGGAAGGAAGGAGGGAAGGAAGGAAGGAAGGAAGGAAAATCTTGCCTTTAAGTGTTTGGGGTAAATATGTAAAAGGACAACTTCCAGCTAGATGAGGTGACATGTACCCATAACCTAGCTACTTGAGGACTGTGTGGCTCGAGGTGGGAGGATCACAAATTGGAGGTCAATCTGAACAACCTAGTGAGACTCCGTGTGTGTGTGTCTGTGTGTGTGTGTGTGTGTGTGTGTCTGTGTGTGTGTGTTTTAAGTGAAACTGCTATAGTCACATGGTGGCTGTAGTTTCAGTTTAACTTTTAGGAACTTCATGACAATTTGCCAGACGAGCAGCGGCGTGATTTTAGCTTCTGAAGCCCGTGGCCTTCGTTCCTGGCTGTGTGGGAAGGGGCTCTCCACAAACTCACAGGCAGGATGAGCGGCTACGTGCGGACAGCAAGAAGGACCCTGCCCGGGCTGGCCTCGGAGCTCGGCAGGCTGCAGGGCTGAGACAGCCGAGGTGATGCTGGGGGAGGTGGGGAGCCCCCGGCTGGCGCTTCTGATGGAAGAGAGCTGGATGACACGGTTTTATCTGCAGGACGTGGATTGGGGCCCGTGCCGAGCACGGAGCTCTGCCAGGCTCAGGGGGCGCTGCGGTCTCACCGTCCTCTCCCGGGCGGTGAGCATCGCTCGGTCCCTTAGGATCGGGGCCACGGGAGCCACGGCCACAAAGATGAACTCGCTGGGGGGCCCGGAGCCCGGCGAGGATGAGGATGCTGACAACGGCAGCTCACTGCCCCCCACAGCACACACAGGGGGCTGCTGGCTGCTTCGGGACCCTGGGGGTCGGCATGGCCAGCACGACAGATCTCTATTTGTAACTGACCGCGTGGAAGGAAGCATCCCGTGTTTCAGGGTCTGTTTGGGTCCATTTCAGGAGATGAGTCACTGTTTTACACACACACACACACACACACACACACACACACACACACACACACACACAAGTCCCCCTCCCCCCTACGTGCTCGGCTCCGGCTCCAAGCTCTTGGCTTGGATATAAACTCCTGGGGCCAATGAACGGACCATGTCCCCAAGTTTTCCTCCCCGGTTCTCGATTTCTCTTTCAGCTCTTTCTTCCCCACCCCCCACTCCAAGGAAAACAGAAAGTCGCTCTCTTTGAAGCAAAGCTTTTCCCAAGAAGCTGCGGCCGCCTCTGATGCGCTCCCACCCAGGGCCCTGCGCCGCATGCGCCCAAGACAGCCGAGCTGCAGATGTGCTGGGGCGCTGCGCCAGGGCTTGACCACGCCCAGCCCCCCTGGACAGATGCAAGAGACAGACACTTTTCCTCTGCTGGCCACACTGCCCCGGGGCCTTCTGCTGAGCCTCAGCTCCTCCCAGGCCCCCCTCCCCGAGCTCCTGCAGGCTCCTTGTGCAGTCTGCCCATCCTGGTGGGGACAGCACTGTCCTTCGCTGGGCCACTGGGAATGTGGCCCTCAACTTGGGGTGGGGAGATGACTCGGGGGTTAAAGTCTTTGCCTCGAAAGTAAGAAGAGCTGAGTTCAGATCTCCACATCCCATGTGAAAATGTTGAGTAGAAACAACAGTGGCCGGCGCCTCCAACCCTGGAGGGCGGAGCCTGGGAGCCCCCAGAGCAAAGCTAAAAGAATAATCCAGGATGGTTTCCGCGGACACCCTCGGGCCTCCACAGGGACACGCGCTCAAGGCGATGTTTGCAGCCCCCAACACTCACCTTTCCTTCCCTGGCTGGGACCTCAAGTCTTTCTGCTTTATCCCTGGTCGCCCTGGCTGTGCTCCGTGCCAGCACACTCGCCCCTTCTTGCCTTTGCTGCACCAGAAGCCTGGGAACACTGGCTGGCGAGGGTTCAAAGGTGCGCTTCGGTGGGGAATTCGGTGGACCGCGTTAGCCTGACTTGCCCCGTCCTAGGCACATCTGCCGGCTCCTCCGCAGGACTCTCCTTGGTTTGTCTTAGCCATGAAGGGTGTTCCTTATGTTTCTGTGGGTCCTTCTGGCCCAGTCAGTACCAGACTCACTTCTCTGTCTCTCACTGGGGAGTACTCTTATTTTTTAGTGTGTGTGTGTGTGTGTGTGTGTGTGTGTGTGTGTGAGAGAGAGAGAGAGAGAGAGAGAGAGAGAGAAACTGGGCGGCTATGTGTGTGGCTGTGTGTAGCACAGTGTGTGCCTGTGGAGGCCCAAGGATGAGATGGGAAATCATCCTGGATCGGTTGCTCTGTCTCCTCACTGCTTTGCTCTGGGGGTTGCAGGCTCTGCCTTCCAGGACCAGAATTAGAGGTCGCCACCAGTCCCTGGCATTTTTACAGGGGATCTGGGGATCCAAACTCAGATCCTCTTGCTTGAGTGGCAAAGGCTTTGACGCCCCCTCCCCCTCCCCCCGCCGCCACCGCCCCAGCCCGGACGGCTCTTCAGGGGTCCCCCGTCCTCAGCCATCGGGTGACCCTTGAGTGCCAGCTGAGTGCCCAGAGCCCCTGGCATCCCGACCCTGACCACCCTGTCACCCACTCAGTGCACCTCTCCACCTCTCGCCCCCATCACTCGTCCCACCCACAGCCACATGGGTTGCACCCGCCGAGAGAAGAGACCAGGGAGGTCTCCCAACTAAGGAAGCCCCAAGCCCCCAAAGCAATTCACCTACAGACAAAATGTCACCTGCCACCTTCTCCCGCGCCCTGGACTGCGGGGCGGCTCCCCTGCATGCCACCCGCGGCTGCTCAGAGCGCCGCCCCGCCCACCCGCATCTTCCATCCATGGCCGGAGGGTAAATGCCGATCTTCCCGCCACTGTGCTGGAGCCCTGAGCGACTCGGGTGCCGTTGGTTTAGGTTTTGAAATGTCCCCAAGGGCCTGAGGTGCCTGGGGAGGTGGTGGGACCTTTCACACCTGAACTTTGTCAAAGTCCTCCAGGTAGTGGGAAAAGAAGCTGGTTATGAATGGAGCATTCCTGGAAGGTCCACGTACTCCAAACTTGACTGCTGGCATACAGGGTCACACGGACCCTTTAGGAGGTGGATTCGAGTGAGGAGGGCGTGGATTACGGAGAAGTCAGTCCCTTCCTCTCCCCTTTCGGTTCCCAGCTTGGCTCCGTGTCACTGTAGACCTCGCAGCTGCAGGACCTCGCAAGTGTGGGTTGGAATCGCCAAAGCCAGGAGCCAGACAGACCTTTCCTCCTTGTAAGTTTGTGACCTCAGGCATTTTGTTACAGTAGCAGAAAGCTGGCTGACACACATCGTTCTCCAGCTCTGTGCTCTCTAAGGGTCACACTGCTTATCAAGAGCACAGTCCCCCCCATTCATGCGTAGACACAGCTTATGCACCACATACACGCTCGTCTGACAGCCCTGGACTCTCGTTCTTCACATACTCTGTCTTTCAGAGAATTTCTTCTTCTCTCCTCTGTAGTGCCCACAAGTCTTATCAAGAGAGATGGCATTTCCCCCCGGAAGCATTCTCCCCCAGGACCATCCGAGAGGCAGTGTCGATGCACCTGCACCTCACACTGTCTCTATGCTAAATGTGGGTTGAAAAAAGTAACAAAGGTGTATTATATGCTATGTATGTGAGCAGAGACTTAGCGCGTCTTCCTGCACGTGATGCCAACCATCTTGTGCATGGGAAATGTCTAGTACTGTGTGTGCGTGGGGGGGGGGCTTCTTGTCAACGCCCTGAGGTTAGAACCAGCTGGGACAAAGAGTCCAGACCCCTGAGAGCTTACCCCCATGCCCACCCTCCCATCTTTCCGCCCACCTGCTCACAACCAAGAAACAGCTGGATGCGCATCACCAGACACGGTGAGGTCCGTGGTTACATATCCCCCAGAAAAACACAACGTTCCTAACCCATTGAGCCTCGGTCCCATGCTCCTTAGTGGCGGCCCCAAAGCATGGTGGGACAGAGTCCTGTGATTTCCTCTTCTGGTCTTTGTTGAGGTATTGTTTGTGTAGCGGCCCAAACGTTTGCAGTTGAAGGTGCTACCATCAAACAGGCCTTGATTTCTTTTTCCTTCTTCAAAATTTCATGGTGAGAAAACTCACCCTTGCTGTAGGTCTTAGTAACCTTGGCATAGGATTTATTTCCTCTGTGTGTGTGTGTGTGTGTGTGTGCATTCACAGTGCATTCATGTGTACAAGAGGACATTTGAGCATGTTTGTCCTTGGAGGCCGAAGGGTGACTTCAAGAATCATCCTGGATTACTCTACCTCCTTATTGCTTTGTTCTGAGGTTTCCCAGACTCCACCTTCCAGGGCCGGACATGTAGGCAGCCACCATTTCTGTCCTGCATTTTTACATTTTTTCTTCTCAAGGCAAAGGCCTCAACCCCTAAGCCATCTCCTCTACTTGATGTTTTTCTTCATAGTCAAGAATTTCCATCTTTTCTCCTACAGTAGAAAAGTTGTGACATAAAGAGAAGCGATAGAAGCATAAAGTTGATACACCCAAGTTGCCGGCATCCTCTCTCTTGTGCACTGGGGCTGGTAGGAAGTCAAGTCAGCGTCACGTGAACACACGCGCAAATGCGCTGTGACAGCTGATTTGCTTCTGAGAGAGTGATGGGGGGCAGCGCACACAGTGTGGATGCTCTGGATGAGGGGATCCGGTCAAGGGAATGAAGCAGAAAGTGACAGAGCAGGACATGTGATGTCCTCCTCTGAGGACACTGACGTACTTCACACAAGTGTACAGCTATCACATACACACACACACACACACACACACACACACACACACAAATGAGGTCAACTATTTGTCAACTGTTGGATGTATAAACAAAATACAGGCCCTATGTACCATCATATTGAAATTCTATCACTAGAACAAAACACCTGAGACAGATAATAACCTCGGAAGAAGGATTCACTCTGGCTTGCAGTGTCAGGGCTTCTAATCCTTGAGCCACAAAGACACTTTGTCCTTTTGGGGGCTCAGGCAGAGGCCATGGTGCTAGCAAAACTGCTCGTGTCTTGACCAGGAAGCAAAAAGGGGGGAAGGAGGAAGGGGCTGGGGTCTCGCGGCCCCCGTGGAGGATGCGCCTCTAGTACTACAGCCCTCCCAAGAGGCCTCACCTCTTACAGGTCCATCCACACTTACTCCCACCCAATAGCATCACCCTGCGCACCAAGTTCTTGATACTCACAGAGGCCATTTAAAGGAGCCAACCTACTGTGCGCACGATGGTATGCATACCGTTCAGCCATGGAAAGAAAACCCTGAGTTGTAAGTCGACGTTCATGTGGGACGTCTAGCCGGGAGGCCCCACGCAGCCAGAATGCGGGGCCGAAGCTCCCGGGATCTGGGGAAGGGGGCAGGGGGGTGAGGGGGAGCAGCTGCTAATGGCTAGAGTTTCTGTTTAGATTGATGGGAAAAATAGAAGAAGCTAAAGAGGCGGCTCTCACAAAGGAACGAGGGCTTCTCTGGTTTATCTAAGAAAGGACAGCACCGCACGAGCCCGCGCTGGGTAAACACGGAGCTCGCTGCTCTGGCCCCGGGGACCTTCAATGTGTTTTCGGTTTATGAAACGAAATCTGGAAACATGACCTGGATGTTTTGATTTCTGTCATTTTGGGGCCAGAAGAAGAGAGAGACAGAGAAGAAAGAGAAAAAACTAACCAGGCAAATTACTTTGCAAAGCCACCAGGCGTGGAAGGAAGACACGGCCCACATGAATCGGAGTTGGAACGCTTCTCGGCAAGAAAAACAAACTGTTGGGAACTTGGTCTCCGGCATTTTTCATCCCCCTAACTTGGGAAAGGGTTCGCAGTCTTCCCGTGCTGGAGCCTCGAGATTTTCTTCTCTCTCTCTTCTCTCTCTCCTCCCTCCCTCCTTCCCTTCCTCCTTCCCTCTTTCCTTCCCTCCCTCCCTCCCATCTTTTTTCTGTCTCTGTCTCTTTATTCTTTTCTTTTTATGCTGGGACTCAAACCCAGAGCTGGAGCCCTCCCAGCAAGCGACTATAATCACGCCACACGAGGCTGTTTGAAAACACCACAGACTTGCATGTACCCCAATCATCCAGTGAGGAACAGAGACCACTCCTAGCTGGCTTTCACCCACACAAGGCTCTGTCCACCCGAAATCCAGACACGCCCATGCGTGGGCAGCTCAGGAACCCAGGTGCGTAGAGGGCTGTGACGTCACACAGTCGAGAATCGCACCTCTGACATGTCTGCAACAGGGCTGGAGACGTGGCTGAGGGGTTAAAGGCTTTGCCTGGAAAGCAGAGGGACCTGCATTCAGATCTCCAGATCCCACACAAAAGATGCCAGGTGGGTAGAGTAATTCCATCCCTGGAAGGTGGAGCTTGGGGAACCCCGGAATAAAATAATAAGGAAGTAGAGTAATCCAAGATTATTCTTGAAGTAACCCTTGGGTCTCCCAGGCACACACATCCAAGTGCCCTCTTGTACACACACACACACACACACACACGTGTCTGTCAGGAATTGCCTTCACCGTGTGCACTGACAGGGAAAGACCTGCCCACTGCACATATTATCACGGGGGCGGAGCATCCAGGAGACAGTGTTCATCACTCTGTCCTGCCTGAGGACACTACTCGACCTGAGGACACTACTCGACTTGCCGCTTCGAGTTCTGCCTCCTCGACGTCCCCGCAGGCCGGCTGGCACCTTGAGTTGTGAGCTGATGTGAGCCCTTTCTGAAGTTACTTGTGCCAGGGCATTTCGTCTTTTGAGAAAGAATGCACCCAGACGACAGGCACGTATGTGGGACGGAGGTCCACGCTGGGGCGGGGGCATCACGGGATAGATCTGTGATCCTCAGCCTGATGACATGGC
This sequence comes from Typhlomys cinereus, assembly GCA_023101885.1. NCBI lineage: Eukaryota > Metazoa > Chordata > Mammalia > Rodentia > Platacanthomyidae > Typhlomys > Typhlomys cinereus. Next base: position 22,282 of record JALPQD010000991.1, read on the forward strand.
TAGTAACAGAAGTCATGATCCACACGGGCACCGGGCACCCAGAAGATTGTACCCTCCGGGGGACCAGAGTCAGTTCTGAGTGTTGACCAGCCTCCCTAAGGACGTGTACCTCTGAGTGTCGCCTCTCGGCCTCTGAGACAGGTCGACTCTCTCTTATCCAAAACATTTGGATCAGAATTATTTCACGTTTCAGATGTCATTCAGATATGGGGATACACGTCTGCACGCGCAAACTGAGGTGCCTGGGGATAGGATCGAAGTCAGCGATGTTTCATTTGTACCTTATCCTACAAGGTATGAAGGTGATCTTACACTCGTGTGTACCTTGCGGCCATCACACAAGGTGCGGGGTGCGATTTCCTACGTGTGGCATCATGTGGCACTCAGAAAGTTTTCGAGTTTGGAACACTATGAATTTGGGGTTTGTTTTTTGAATTAGGGAGTCACCATCTGTAATGAAAATGTCCACTGTGGGCCGAGGAGACAGCTTCACGGATGAAGTGCTTGGCCCGCAAGCCCGAGGACCAACGTCCAAGTTCCCAGAATCCACAGCCTATAGTGCTCAGGAAGCAAAGACGGGGAATCCTGAGGCAAATTCTTTGAACCCCAAGGTGGCTTGTGGTACAATTTTAACACACATTAGTTTCAGTAATGGACTATGTTCCTGTATCTCCCACACAATCTCCAACCTGTGCCGAGAACTAAGTTTATGAAAACTAAAAACGAATTTAAAATAGGGCTGGAGTTGTAGTTTGGGGTCAGGCTGCTTGTCTTAAACACATGAGGCCCTAGGTTCAAATCCCTTATCACGCAAAACGGAAAACATGCTCCTGAGGAACCACGAGGAGGGCTCGGCGGTCTAGATGCCTGCAGAGCACCTGACCACCTGGGATCGGTCCCCAGGTCACACATGCGGCAGGGGAGAGCTGCCCGCTGAGCCTTGTCCTTAGACCTCGGCATGTGTGCATGGCACATAGATGCCTCCACTCATTCTAAATAAAACAAACTAAAAGCACGCAGATCACAGGATATACATGGACAGAAACCACCAGCTAGAACCGGTCAAAATCCTCTTCCTTGCTGGATAGCTTACACGGGACTAGGAGGCCTTAGGCAGGCTACTGGGAGAAAAAAGCAGTCAAGAGTCTCCTCAATCCGTGAAAGCTGCAAACTGCGACAGCAATCACTATGGCAAGAGGGGACCATCAGTGTGATGGTGGCACGAATGTCAGTGTGATGGTGGCACGAATGTTAGGGGGCAACCAATAGTTTTCTGATAGGATTTGAAGCCCACTTTTCACCGGGGAGTGCATTCCTGTTACTGCAAACTACGAGAACCTATGAAGGAGAGGACACAGGCCTCAGGGAGGGTGCAGGCTATGACGGGGAAGCTACAAAGACACTACATGGAATGACCCTTTAGACAACTGTCCTTACACCCATAGACTGGAGGGGCACCCAGCACTCAGCCTGGAAGCGTCCTTCTGCAACAGAAGGTGTTTATTCCACAAAAGCACAACAGGCCCAAATGCAGAAAAGCACTGACTGTGGACTGCCCTGAATGGGACAGCTAAGCCGCTCCCACGCCCGCCCCCAGGCATTGAGGAAGCGGGAGCAGTAAGATTGTAAGAGCCCGAAGTGGGGTAGCTGTGCAGCCAGACAGTATCCTGGACACGACGGGCTGCTGTATCTGTGATTTCACAGCAGCTATGTAATTCCATACGCCCTCCACGGGGGCTGGCCTATCAACGGTCCACTGCAGAAGGGGTAAGATCTCAAGAGTCTCGAGTCTCCCTGAGAGACTGACGGGGGCTAATGCTCATGGGGAGGAAACGCGAGATGCTTTCCTCCAGGGAGAACCTGCTGATGCACGATTCCAGCACGGGCTGAGGTACAGATCATCAGAGGCAAACCAGATGACGCCCAGTGGGGCACACGGGCCAGGAGACTTTAAAATAGGAGGATGTCTGGCCGGGGAGAAGAAAGGTGGTAAGGGGAAGAGGAGGAAGGACGGGATTGGGGATTAAGGTGTGAAATTATCATAAATCTACTATTTCATGTGTGGGACACTAAAATAAAAATAAATAAATAAAAACTTAAAACTCGAAAAATCAAAACCCTCCTCGCTATAGTTTGGAGGCATGTTGGTATGGAAGGTGGGAGGAGGGGGTGTCAAGGCTGGGGAGGAAAAGACGGGAGGAGGCAATTCACAGGTGTACGGCCCCAGTAAGGCTGATGTGGAAATGCAGGAAAGGCCAAGAGACGTGGGCAGGAATGGATGGAGGGGTGAGCGAGGGTCGAGCGAGGGGCCACCCCAGGACATCTGCAGCCTCAGGGCCGGCGTGAGGTGACTCTTGGGACTCTCTAAGAGCTTGTCTTCTGTGTGGGGTGAAGAGACAGGGAAGCGTCTCTTCCCAAAATGACCCCCATCATAGCTTTGGATATGACCAGCCTGCGCCTTTCCCATCTGTCCGTTCTAAAGGACCAGATGGCCTCTCTCCCCTCCCCCGGCCCCCTCTGCCTTCAGGACACAAGTCCTATCCCAGTTCCATTTCCTGAGGGGCAGCTGGCCCGGATGACCAGTGCGTCACAAATGTTCCCCACGACTCTGGCCCCAGCAGCCTCTTCAAAGAGCAGCGGACGGCTGTGTGTCCCGGTGGAACCCAACCTCAGGAGCCTCTTAGGGTGCATCTACCGTGTCTTCCAGGCGTGAGATGTGGGTTGGGGTGCTTCCCCCCACATACACCCGCTCGGTTTGCCAAGCAGCCCAGAGGCAGAAACCCTGACTGAAATCTCTTGCGGCCACGGGAGAGCGGCCTGAAATGGAAAAATACCAAAATGCCATCTTTTCTCTGTCTCTCTGTCTCTGTCTCTCTCCCTCTTTCTCTCTTTCTCCCTTTCTCTCTCTTTCTCTCCCTCTCTCTCAGGACTTCAGTGTCAAGAAATAAAAACCAGCGGGACACCTTTCTAAAAACAGAACTGAATTTTTAAATTCCAGGAGCAAAGACTGGGAACACGTGTGAGTTTGGGCAAAGGCAGCAGCTTTGGGCCACGTGATCTGTCTCCGACTCCACTGCCAGGTGCCTTCTGGCAGCAAAACTTCTTAATGTCGCTCACCCGGATGCTGGTCCTCTGCCTGCCTCTTCGCGCGCCTGTCTTCTTGAAACCCCTGTCTCTTCCCTTCCAAGCCCTGGCTTAACCCTTTCCCCTTCATAAAGTGCCTCCATCCCTCCTCCCCTATCCCCACCCATGACCTCGCAGCTCCTCACTAATTCACACTCCGAGTGGGCGATGCATTCATGGGTCCGTTTCCCGTTGCTCGTAACGTGATGTTGCACGGGAGGTCTACTTGGGCCCCTGGCTCTGGAGGTCCAAGGCCAAGGACACATCCGACTTCATTGAGCGCTGCATGTAAGGAGAGCAGAAACATGGGTGTGTCTATATCTCGGCCTAGGGTCAGGAAGGTAGACTCAGGGCTGCAGAGATAGGTCAGCGGCCTTTGCCTCGGAAGCAAAAGGATCTGAGTTCAAATCCCCAGATTCCATGTAAAAAGGCCGGGTGGATACGTGGCAGCCTGGGATTCTGGTTCCGGAAGGCGGAGCTTGGGAACCCCCACAGCAAAGCAATAAGTGACAGATTCCAAACCAGAACCCAAACCAGAGACCCTACTAGACACCTCTGAGATCAGAAACAGATCCCTGACCAGAGACCCCCACCAAGAATGTTATTAGGGTCTGATAAGAAAAACAGATAGCTGGACAAACTTAGCCATTATGACGAAACCAACTGGTCAAATCGAAATCCCGTCCCCTGCACGCCAACTGTTAAAAGCTTGCACCCCTGACTCCAACTCAGTAGTAATTTCCATCTGGCAGGAAAATGGTTGCTTTCTTGCTGGAATTTGGAGGAGCTTCCACAATAAGCTTCGGTCTTCATGGATGAAGCTTGGGTTTGTGTTTTTATCTCCCTTCCTCCTCCTCATCCTCCTCTTCCTCCTCCTTCTTTTCTCTAACAATAAGAAGGTAGAACAATCCAGGATGAACCCCGATGTTACCCTTGTGCTTCCACAGGGACACGTTCAAGTACTCAAGTGAATGCTGGTATGTACAGAGAGAGAGAGAGAGAGAGAGAGAGAGAGAGAGAGCGCCTAGATTCAACTCTGGGGTCTCTACCTGATGATCTCACCTAATCTAAGTCACTTCCCACACCCTACCCCTACCCCCAACACTTCCATCAGACCTAGTGGCCACCTTCTAACTGTCCCTCCAATAGAGATTAAACTCCCGTGCAGGTTGAGAGAGGGGAATATTCACCTCTTAACTAGCCGGCAGCCAGTTCCTCGACCTCCTGCAACCAACAGAGGTGCCGGGTGGTCCCCAGGGACTTAGGAGCCTGGTTGCCAACGGCCATCTTGTCACTGTTCAGAGACAGTGTGTTTGTTACAAGTCTATTGCCACATAGCAACACAACCCAAAATTTAGTAGCCTAGAACATGAATTTATTAGTCCTGATGATGGGATGGATTAACGGCGCTGCGCTTGGCCGGGCTGCGCGGTGCTGGCTGACGTGACGTATGTGTGAATGGGAAACAGATTCTAAGTGTGCGACGGTTATAAGTGTGTCCACGCATTCTCCAGCAACGCATTCATCAAAGCGCGCTGCTTTCTGTCCCACTGAAGATCGGCCCGCTTCAGGGATTCGTTTCGGGTCCACGCCACGTGGCATCTCAGTTAAAGCAGGCCCGTGGGTCTCTCGGGTGACCCTCGGCCTCAGAATCCAGTGACCAGAGGATGCCAAGCGCCTGAGGTGCACACGTATCAGGCTCCACATCTTCCAGCTGAGGACCACCCACACGTAGGCCCTCCTGCTATGAGGTGGGTGATGAGCCTCCAGGTAACCCCGGTCCAGCCCCCCTTCCTGCCTGTCAGCTACCAGGGAGGCTGTGGACACAGCAGGCTCCCCTACAAAGGAAACATGCCAAACTCCAGAGCTTACGGTTGTTTATGACCAGTGACGGATGAAGCCCAGTGGTAGAGACGGTGGAGGTAAGGGAGCTCAGCTCACTCCGTCTGCGCTCAGCTTGATCTGCAGACAGGAAAAGGCACAGAAGATGGAGGGCACCCGGCCCACGGTCATCCGGATTGGGACAAGGAACAGGGTCTCTGGGTGGCCTGTCTACAGCGCTATCATGACCTGCCTGGGGCAGCCTGGCTCTCTCCCAGACCCCCTTCTCTCTAACCTATCTGTGCCAACATGAAGGGCTGCCTGCTGAGGACGAGGGGTGAAAGGGTAAAAGGATCTGGGAGGTTTACCATTCCCAGCAGCTGTCTGAGGCCTGGACGCTCACGTCTAGAATGATCTGTCATCACTCAAGGACAGTAAATCCCCATGTGGTTAGGCTGGTCCTCCTGTTATCTGCTGCCAGAAGCGGGCCTACAAGCCGGCTTACGGGGGGTAGAGAGAGGCACTGCATTGGAAGCTCCTTGCTTGAGCTTTCTGGTTTAGTTTCCTACTAGGGCCAAACCCACGTGACTGAACCATGACTACCAGGAGCCAGGCGGAGAGGGCGGCCCGCTGCCCTGATCGATGCCAGGCCTACCCGAACACTGCTGGGGCCTCTCTGAACCCCACAGTCACTGAGCTGCAGGCTGGGGCTCCACATGGGCTGCCAGGCCCCCAGAGAATGAGGTGCGACAGAGCACACACCCCAGCGTGCATCTGCAGGAAGCCTCCTCTCCCACCCCCCGCAGGGATTCAGCCAGGCCCCTGCACGTGGGATCATGCAGGCTGGCGTAGTAGGTCCGCCAAGGTGACTCCATGCACCTTACTGCTGTGAGCCCCCGTCTCTCATTAAAGCCAGAGCAGCCACTAGGGCTCGTCTGGCAGCCATCTTGCTCTGGGGGTTCCCAGGCTCTGCCTTCCAGGGCTGGAGTGACCTGGCGGTTTGCCACTCCCACCAGACATTTTTACATGGGATCTGGGGATCCGAACTCAGATTCTTTTGCTTGTAAAGCAAAGGTTTGATCACTGAGCCATCTCCCCAGGACCCCAAGTTGTCTTATGAGACTCGCATCCCCTTGACCCTCCAGGCCGACAAAGAAGAACAAGCATCCGATCATCTTTCCACAGGGACGGACTCGAAGCCCCTCAACGGGATGCTGACAGTTGGATCTGGTGCCACAGGAAGAGTATACAGCCCAGCCAAATGCTTTTCCCTCCAGAAACACAAAGGTGGTCCTCATGCGAGCACCCATCTATGTGACGTACTGTTTTGAAAGAGGAAAAAGAGGGAAAGTATATCACGGTGTCATAAATGCTGGTGTATCACTTGACATTTTTATCACCTAAAAAGGAAAGTTTCGTGCGTGGGCCAGCAAGATGGTTGAGTGGGTAAGGATGCCTGCTGCCCAAGTTTGCCGACCTGAGTTCAAACCCCAGAACCCACAGGGTGGAAGGAGAAAACAGACTTCTGCCAGCTGTCATCTGACTTTGATATATGTGACCGGAGCATGTGTATGTGGGTGCACACACACGCGCACACACATACACACGCACACACACACATCTCCAAAAGTGATTATCTAGGGGCTGACCTCCTAATGCACAAGTGTGTATACATGCACACACAGAATAAAAGATAGATAAATCCATCTTACAAAAAGCTTTTTCGTGTTGCTCCTGAGTTCCATGATGAACCCAGGGTGTTAACCATGGCCAAGTCCTCTTGGCACTGCTATAGGTACCGCTAAAGCAGCAGGCAAGCGAAAGCAACAAGAGGCTTAGAAGGATTGGAAGGGGACAAATAAAACTATTTATAGATCGTTCCATAGAAAATACATGGAAAAATCTAAGAGGTTCTTAAGCAAGGAGAATTCACGAGGCGCTGTGGCCAGGGGACTGGCCGTAAGACAAACCATCGCTGGCCTGCAAGAAGCAAACTGGGAAATACTATCACTTAACACAGCTGTTCTGCACCTTCATGCAGACTGAACAGGAGTTAGCCAGACCCCTGACACTTGGCATCATCAAGTGAGAAGCCCCGGGTGTGTGGGGTGACGCGTCGTGTCCGTGACGTGGAGGCTGTGTGCAAAGGTGTTGCGCTCCACAGATGAGTCTATTAAGTTCAATGTAGATGTTCAGGAGGGGGCTGGAGAGATGGCTCAGGGGTGAAGACTCTCTCGCAAGCAGAAGGTCCTGAGTTCGGATCCCAGGTCACATCTAAAAATGCCAGGAGGAAACAGCAGTGGCCTGCATTTCTGGCCTTGGTGGGCGGAGCCTGGGAGATCCCAGAGCAAAGCAAGAAGGAGGTAGAAACGATCCAGGATGATTCCCAAAGTCACCCTTGATCCTCCACAGGGACACATAGTGCCCTCTGACACACACACACACACACACACACACACACACACACATAAAATAAATAAAATATTAAAAATCTCGCCAGGGTCTTATTTTTGTTTTGTTTTTAAAGATTGGCATGCAAGGGCTGGGGAGATGGCTCAGGAGTTAAAGCTTTTGCCTCGAGTTCAGATCCCCAAATCCTATGTAAAAAAATACCAGGCAGAAAGTGTGGGCCTGCAGTTTAGCCCTGGAGGGAGGAGCCTGGGAAACACCAAGCAAAGCAATAAGGAGGTAGAGTAATCCAGGGTGATTTGCGATGTCATCCTTGGGCCTCTACAGGCACAGACTTAAGTGCCCTCTTACACGTGTGCACACACACACACATGCACACACACACAGACGCACACACACTGGAATGCTAAGGGCAGAGACCCGGCGGTAGGCTGCTTGCCTAGCACACATGAGGTTGGCTGCCAGTTCAATCCAGTGCTGTCAGAAATAAATAAAAATTACTGCTTGGGCCTATGAGATGGCGTAGCAGGGGAAAGATGCCAATGTCCAAGCCTGGAGACCAAAGTCCAGCCTGTAGAGCCCACGTGGTAGAGGGAGAGAACTGACTTCTGAAAGTTGCCCTCTAACCTCTTCCAGCTGTGCACACTCTCTCTCTCTCTACCTCTCTCTCTACACCTCTCTTTGTCGTTCTCTCTCTCTCTCTCCCCTGCTCTTCTCTCTCCAAAATAAATTAATTGAAGAGATTGACAAACCAGTTATAAAAAGGCCCATGAACCACAAAGGCTCCGGAAGCTCTTGGTACAACTTCCCATCGACGCTTTCTGCAAAGCTCTGTTGATTGAAGGGATGTGGCGGGGGCACGGGGACAGGATGGAGTCCAGAAATAGACCTGCGAAGCCACCCAACTGACTCAGAGGAAAGACAGAAAGTGCCAAGTGCTGGGAGGCCCCAGGGAGCTGGCGTTCCCGCGCACGCCTGGGGACATGGTGACCGACCCTCTCTGGGAGACTTGGTGCCATTCATTCAAGTTCAACGTACGCCTGCCTCATGCCCGCCTCGCTGTAATGCACTGAACAACTGAAATGCACGCGCACGTGCTCCCTGAAAGACCCTCACGCCGGTCCTAGGAGCGCCAAGCTAGACACCACCCAAACACCCAGCCAGACCACGAGAAAGAAAACCAGCAAACGACCCCCAGCTCCACACCTTCAGCACAGCAGTAGGTTGGGCAGCTGTTGCCCAAGCGTGAGGACCTGAGGTCAGGTCGCTGGTGCCCGTGAAAAAGTCATGTACGGTGGTGGGCGGTGTACGCCTGCCTAGAAGGACCCCTGAGACTTGCTGGCCACCAGTAGAGCAGTGAGAAGCCATGACTCGAAAACAGGGCTGAGAGCAATAAAAAACGCCCAATAGCTGCTACCAGCATCCGCATGCACGTAAACAGACACACACACACACACACGCATACGCACACACACACACACACACACACACACACACACACACGCACGCACACGCACACACACACACGGACATCTGAGGGTTCCTGAGCAGGGGTGTGTATGTGTGGGGGTCACACGCTGTTTTCTGACCTGGGTGGGTGTATCCTGTTGATATTCACTCTTCCATCTGCAAATGTGGCATGTGTTCTTGTGTGAAATAAGTTACACTTGGATAAAAAAAGTTTTGAAAACCTAAGAGGCGGACATCGCGGTACTAAAAGGTCCGGGAGACAGTGGCCGAAGCTCTGAGTGGGCGGCAGAGGCGTGGACCAGCGAGCGTGAATGTTCACGGCTTTTCCCCACTTTGGAAAGACCCGAGCTTCCATTGCTGTGACCTTCACGAGGGAGAAAGATCAGGAAGGACTGGGAGCCGGGCCAGGAGACTTGCTCTGCAAAAGCTGGGAACAACTGGAGTGTAGAAGGCCAAGTCCAGGAGGCCGGAGCAAGAGGCCAGCACTCTGCAGGAGGAAGGGCCAGGGAAGGAGAAGGGAGGGGAGGGCTGGAGCTTCTGGAAGCTTCTCTGCCTCCTGGGTGCCTGCGCTGGATTATGTCTTGGTGTCCATTAGGAGGAGCGCCATGGGCCTTGGCGCCTGCTTGGGCTGGAGAGCAGTGAGTGGTACCCCAACACAGTGCAGCACCCCAGAATCTTTAGGCTCTGCCTCCGCGGATGGCTACACAAAGCATCCGCACAGGCAGACTTTACTCTGGCCTCGGCTCCTAAGAACAGCTCTGCTCACGGCAGCCATAACGTACTGTATGTGAGAAGTGTGTGCAAGTGCTGCTAGTGCTTCCGGCACACTCAGAAGGGGCTGGAGCATCGGAGGACTTTGGGTTGGCATGGGAAGTCAAAACAAGCTGCACAAATAGTTGGGGGCTGGAAAAGTGCCCGCCTTGCAAGCCCCAAGGGGCATCCCCAGGTGAAAAAGTCAATCTTGCAATCCAGGCTGAGGTGGCGGAGGTGGGCAGATCCCCCCGGGCTTGGTGAGTTCCAGGCCAGTGACAAACCCTGTCTGAAACAGACAAAGTGGACGGACCCTGAGGAATGGTAGCTGAGTTCCCCCCTGACCTACACACACGCACACACACACACACACACACACACACATATCCACACACACCTGTGTGTTATGTATGTATGCACACAGCTACACATGCACCTGTACGCATGAGAACATGTCCACACACACAAAAATCACATGAATGACATTGAGTCACATGGTATTTACTTCTATAAAGAAGTATGTGCTTAAGTATGGAAAAAAATTGAAAGCTTGCAAAAATCTGAAGAGACACTTGATTTCCAGGGCTTGGGATTGGATAAAGTGGTGTGTGGGGGCTATGTGGGACTGCTCTATTGATTTCTATATTAGAGTTCTGTTTCTGAGAGGATGTAAAGAGAAGGTAATTCCATTTATTTATTTATTTTATTTTGTGCGTGTGTGTGTGTGGGGGGGTGTATCAGAGGCCACTGTTTGTCCCTGTGGAGGCCCAAGGGTGACTTTGGGAATCATCCTGGATTACTTCTACCTCCTCCTTGCTTCGCTCACCAGGCTCCGCCCATCAGGGCCAGAAGTGCAGGCCACTGCGGTTTCCACTTGGCATTTTTAGGTGTGACCTGGAATCCGAACTCAGGACCTTCTGCTTGCGAGAGAGTCTTCACCCCTGAGCCATCTCTCCAGCCCAAGAGAAAGACATTTTAAAAGGCATAATTTGGATTCATTCGGAGCAGAGAGCCGGCTACAGCTAGTTCTGTGTGCATCCTAGAATCCCACTGTTGGAAACTGAACTGTAAAGGCCTAAAGCAGCCCCTTCCATCTCAACACGGATTCCAACCCCCAGGACGGCAGAGACCGGATGGCCAGTGCCAAGCTGTCCCAGAGTACCCGCCTGGGGTGGCTTTCTATCTCCGCCACTCAGGGCGGTGTGAGCCACGCACGTGAACTCAACCAGAAAGAAACCTCGCGTTCTGACCAACCCAGCCGCCGCTGTCCCGTGGAGAGATCTGCGAGTTTTCAAGCACTCAGCTCAACTCACACACAAAGCAGGGGCTGCAAAGAGTCTAGAAGCTTCTTAGCTTAGGCCTGCAGCCAGAAGGGCAGGGCAAGGACAGTGGGGTGTCCTTCCTGGGCACGGCCAGGACAAGTCCACTTGGAGAAGGGGGACCCAGAAACACGAGGTGACCGAGGCCTATGGTGAGTCTCCCATCCTTGTTGGTGTCCACATGCGGGGTCAGCAAGTGCTCTGAGGAGAAGCTGCTGACTTCTCTCCCTCGACCCCTGACCTCCCACTCCATGAACACAGGAGACACACAAACCCACTCCCGACTTCTCTCCCTCGACCCCTGACCTCCCACTCCATGAACACAGGAGACACACTAACCCACCCCCGACTTCTCTCCCTTGACCCCTGACCTCCCACTCCATAACATCCTTTCACGCTGCACCACTTCCCTAGCAACCCCTTAGCAACGGTTGAAGGACATAAAAGACAGACATCCCCCTTTTCTCTGGGGGTCTGCAGATCCCCCCATGCTGACCATGGCGGCTCTCCCTGTCCCCTCTGACCTACACTCTCTCTACTTCCTAATGCTTCTCCACTTTAAGGCTAACTGTGGGTCCTTTGACCACCAGAGCTCAGGGCTAATAAATCCTGCTTCTAAGTCTGCCCCATGTCAGGTTCTCTTTATCAAAGGTCTTCCACATGAACCTCGCACAGTGTCGTAAATTCTCTCCCTATCCCTTCCCTCTGCAGACATCTCAGAGAACAGCTGTCTGCAAATACCCCAACTGGACAACCCACAGGGTCCTTCCTGGACTCCTCGGGAGAAACAGGGAAGGAAGAGCAGATGGCGGCAACCAGAAAGTTCTGGAAGGGTCACCGTTGAGAGTCAAGGAGCCGGGCAAATCCTTCCCCCATGGTCCAGAGTGAGAACCATCCCGGGGCCAAACGTGGAGGTGTTTCCTTCAAGCACCCACACAGCTCCTAACCCTAACCCTAGCAAGGCACCCCAGATCCAGGAAGCTCTCTACCCACAGAGAGCTGATCAAGATGCCCAGGAAGTCTCCAGGCTAATCCAGCCCTCTCCTGTCCGTCACAGCAATGAGGGGAACGCCACACATAGAGGTGACTGAGTGCAAGAGTGGGCCTACGGAGCCCCCCAAATCACACAAAGGCGAGGAATGTCACCGCCTAAGTGTTGCCATGTGGAGGCTGGCAGACCTCTGCTCTGTCCCACCGACTGCATGAGGGTGTGCCCGTGAGTGAAAAGTCCTTCAGCCACAAAGCCACCTTGGGGCTCCCGAGAGGATTCACGGGAGAAGGGCCGTACACGTGCTACCTCCCGGACCCCACTGGACATCCCAGGACCACCGTTGCTCACCCAAGGGCTTGGCAGAAAAGTAGACTAACAGGCGCTCGGGGCATATCATAGCTGCCCACGGCTCCTGCGTCCACGTAGCACACACGAGCACGCGCATGTACGTTTCTGCCTATCCACCGAGAACCCACCTGGCAACTCCCAGAGGTACTTCTAGCCATTGTCCCTCTCACTAACATGTAATGCTGAAGCCATGGATTTGCCCGTTGTATATTCCAAATGTCTAGAAATGATGTGCTATGTCCAGTAGGTATCTGTCGAATAGATGAATGAACAAAAGAAGAAGGATTTGGGGATTTTGTTGAAATAGGGTGTCGTTATGTTGCCTCTGCACCCACAAGCTAATCTCAAACTCCTGAGCTCAAACGAACCTCCTGCCTCAGGCTCCCAAGCAGCTGGGAGCAGATGACAGATACCGATCACATGTTCAATGTGAGGAATTTTTTTTAAACGTTAAGAAAGGGGGAGCTGGGGAGATGGCTCCGGCGTTAAAGCCCTTTGCCTCAAAAGTGAAGGGACTTAAGTTTGGATCCCCAGATCCCACATAAAAAAAAGCTAGGCAGATATGGCAGTGGCCTACATTTCTAGCCCTGGAAGGCAGAGTCTGGGAAACCCCATAGCAAAGTAACAAGGAGGTAGAACAAGCCAGGATGATTCCCAAAGTCATCCTTGGGCCTCCACAGGGACACACAGTGAAGTGCACTATCATATACACCCATCCACATGCTAAGAACACATGTGCTCATGCATACATACAAAATGAATAACTAAACAAACAAGTGAGATGGGCTAGTGAGATGGCTCAGTGGGTAAAAGTGCTTGCTGCCAAGCCTGACCCGAGTTCAAACTCCAGAACCCAGTTATTAAGGAAGGGCTGACCTCCTCCCACTAAGTTGATTTCCACATGCATGCTGTAGCAACTGCACACACGTATACATGTACACACACACACACACGCACGCACGCACGCACGCACATACAATAAACAAATGTAATGAAAATAAACAAAACTATCTAACTCTACCCCACCGATGCAGGTCGAGAACACGAGTAGAAACTACAGGCTGTGAGCCGTAACGGGCGGAGGGTTCTTGGGAAGGGTCTTTCCAAACCGTCTCCCTGCGAGGGCCGTCAGCAGCCGTCTGGGATCCGACTCACAGGGAATCGACCCAGCCAGCGTCACACCAAATGTGAGTGATTTTTCAATCCTTGGCTCCCAATTCAGAACCCAGCGGAGCCCGGCTGTGGCCCGGGAGACATCTAAGCCCGGCAGGGAGAACACAGGGCGTGTGGTACAAACAGGAGAGGGGGCGGCTTGCTGGTGGGGTCTGTTCCCGGACAGCGTGGACAGCCGGAGCAACGCTGGCCTCAGGGCTCTGTTCATTGATTTTGTCACCGTCCTCTGTAGCGTCCCTGATCAGGACGTCACAAATCCCACAGACACGTTCATAAGTTACGCCGCCACCCACAGGCCTGCTAGTAAAGGGGGAGCCCCCCGGGCCACCCCAGCCCTGCCGTGCATGTGGTTTGCATCTGCCTTTTGCTTTTCTCCCAGGTGCCAAGGGACCCTGTGGGGACCTACTAGTCCTCGTGGAAAAGCCCAGCATCACGGGCCAGACAGCTCCTTTCCTCCTTGCTGCCATCAAACGACTGATGGCAGCAGCTTTGGGGACGAAGTGTTTGGGGGCTCGCGGCCTGAGGGGACCCAGCCAACGGTGGAGAAGGCACGGAGCGCTCCTGTGTGCTGCGGCCTGGCTACCGACCTCAAGGCCCGCCTCCAGGGAGCTGCTTCCTCCAGCGAGACTCCACCTCTGAGAGGCTCTGGAACCTTCTAGGATGGTACCACAAGCTGAGGACCATGTGTCAAGCAAACACATGCACCCGAGGGGGGGGGGGCAGGACCACAATCAAACCAACACAATGTTTGACTTACAACATACAGGGGACCTATTAGGCTGGAGGCATGGCTCAGGGGCTAAGATTCTTCCTTGTAAGCAGAAGGTCCTGAGTTCAGGTCCCAGGTTTCATATGAAAAAACGCCAGGCAGAGATGGCTACTGTACTTTTTCCTAACTGCCCTGCGGTTTTTATAAAGTTTTCACTTTAAAATCTTCAAATCCGGGGCTGGAGAGGTGGCTCAGGGGTTAAGCCTCCGCCTTGCAGGCGGAAGGTCCTGAGTTCGGATCCCAGATCCCACGTATAGACGCCAGGCGGAAGCGGGGGCGGCCTGCGCTTCTGGTCCTGGTAGGGCGGAGCCTGTGAATCCCGGGGCAGAAGGAGGTGGAGGCGTCCGTGGTGGTTCGCGAATTCGTCCGTGGTTCTACACATACACACACACACACACACACACACACACACACACACACACACACACATGCGCGCACGCGCGCACATACACACGCATATGCACACAGTTGAATAAATAATAATAATAAAATTTAAAAAAAAAAATAAAATCTTCAAATCCATATGGAATATATTTTGGCATAAAAATCAAAATAAGAACTCACATTTTGTGTGTGTGGGGTACACTGGAGTGTGTGTGCTCTTGGGCTGCCCAAGGAAGATCTTTGGAATCATGCTGGATGGCTCTGCCTCCTATGGCTTTGCTTTGGCGTCTCCCAGATTCTGCCTTCCAGGGGTGGAAGTGCAGGTCGCTGCCACATCTGCCTGGCATTTCACAGTGGGGGGGGGATCCGAACTCAAGTCCTTTTGCTCATGAAGCAAAGGCTTCAGTCCTGAGCTATCGCCCCAGCTCAAAAATGCAAACATGAGGACCATGGTCAACTTATCCACCAGACAAGAAAGCTCTGCTCTGACTAATCTCCTGAGACACGAGACAGCTAGTCCAACTGTGAGCAGACGCCTCACGGAGAGGAAGGCTACGCCTGTCACCCTGGAGTCAGACAAGCTGAGGGCCCTGTGCCCACAGATACAGACACTCCGCGCTACACGTCTGCTCATACATGCCGAGCCGGAGCCAGCAAGATGGGAAAGGGAGCTGGATGCCAAGCCTGGGGAATGCAGGTTCAATCCCCAGAACCCATGTAAATGTGGATAGAGAGACCTGACTCCACAAGGGTGTCCTAGATCCTCCACACATGTGCTTTGAAGTGTGTGCGTGTGTGCGCGCGCGCACACACGCACACACACACACACACACACACACGGGATAAACAGATCAGAGCTGCATTTTCTCATGGCTACTTTCCCCTTTCATATATTCATTTAGAACTTCCCTAAATCAACACTTGATTCCGGAACCCTCTGGAAAATTCTTAGGAATCTTTCCTTTCAATAAAAAAATAAATATCACAGTGGGTAGTAACTTGATGAATCATTGCACCTGACATGAACCGTTGTGGGAGTTCTATTGGTTTTTAAATACATAAGCATAAGATACATACATTTAAGATAAAACACACACACACACATTTATATACATACACGCACCTTTTCTTTCAAGTTCCCATTAACAGTTGGGCAGAATTTAATATGGCGCCGTCTGGTGGCCACAAGAAAATCTCCAGATCCCAGCAGCCGGGTTTGAAGCGCTCCATCCACTGGGCGGGCACAGTGCCCTTGGTAATTAATAGATTCCGAGCGGCTGGATTGTGTTGGACAGGAGACTTCTAATTATTGTTTTCCATTAATCAGCGAGTCTGTAAGTTGGCCTGTAAGGTCACTGCCCCAAATACGCTCGCCATGTTTCCTCCTGAATCCAGTCCTCTCTGGGGATTTCCTGATTCCAGGTAGGGTCCCCCCCCCCCCCCCCGTGCCCCCTTCCCCCCAGGCCTTCAGCTCAGGCCATCCCCAGTTCTCCCCTGCCCCTCCATTCTGTTAGTTGGCTGGGTACCTCTTCCAACTGCTCCTGCTATCAATCCGTATCCCCCCACATCTCCTGCCCCCAGTCCTCTCGACCTCTCTGGAAGCAAGCCATACGCAGATGCTTGTCAGTCCTCTTCCACGTGCCTTACACGACTCCGCGCTCAGGGAATCGGACAGTGACCAAGCTCAGCCTGTGCCCGGCCCGAGCTCTCCTCTCCGGGGTCTCTGTGTGGGAAGCAGGTCTGCCATCCAGCCTCGAGGGTCTTGCTCTCGAAGCTGACCTCTAATCCAGACGCTTTCCTCTGAGTTCCGTGGCAAGCAGCCCCAACCCCCAGCCTCGGTCTAAGACCCCTTCAGCTCGCCTTCACCCCCACCAACTGCCTTCCAATCAGAGTTCCCACCATTCCTTGGAGCGCCCCCTTGTTCCTGGGGGGGATGTCAGGTCTTGACTAACACACCAAGCAGCTTTCGAAACCCAGCCCAGTTCCCGTCTGCCCAAGGAAGGACCCTTCCCTCCCCTCCTGAAACCAGCCTCAGTAGAGCCAACCTACAGCACCAACTCCTTCTGCTAATCTTTCTGTGGGACTTTGCTTCTTAGCACGCGCCCCATTTTAGTCTCCATAGGCCTAGTATCTGCATCGTCTTCTACAGATAGGTCTGCACGTCTCTCAGTCTTTCTTGTCAATATCTCAACACTATTAGGACCTGGATGTATGAGCGAGTGAACGAATGTCTGTGCAGAGTGGGGTGTGGGGATCGAGAATGACATCATTTTGCAGAGAATTCTGGAGCACCCCCTCAACACTGAGGATTTAGTTTCATGTTCAACTGCTTGCCTAGCTATGACACTATTTCGGGCCAATGACTACATTTTATTTTTTAATATTATAGTATATTTTTATAATAGCATATTTTTACTACCTTTGTTTCCCTATTTTTCTCAAAGCCATCAACTTTCCTTTAAAACTGTAATAGCCAATCAATGGCACATTTGTTTCCAGACCAGAGCCATACATCACAATGCCGTATATACTTAAGTGTTTCTTAGTGCTAGTTTTTCAATGTTTATATTTTCATTCTCTTATCCTTTCCGTTACAAATCAGAGTGTAACTGCCTGCCAAAATGCAGGGCATGCTGAGAGGCTTAATACTGTGCATATTCCAGGCAGCCAGTTATGTCTTGAGGATTTGGAGACTGTGATGAGCTGGGCTTGGACTGATGTAAGTAATTAAAATCTTTGCAACTTCTGTAAAAAAGGTGGGGGGGGCAGAAGGCTGGGGAGATGGTTCAGGGGGTCAAAGCTTCTGCCTCCCAAGCAAAAGGACCTGAGTTTGGAACCCTGGATCCCACGTAAAAATGCCAGTTGGAAATGGTGGCGGCCTGCACTCCTGGCCCTGGTGGGCGGAGCCTGGGAAACCCTAGTGTCAAGCAGTGGAAAGGGAACCCAGGGTGGTTCTCAATGTCTGTCATCCTCGGGATTCTAGACACGCACACTCAAGTGCCCTCTTGTACACACACACACACACACACACACACAAAGAAGAGTGTTTGCAGAAAGTTCTAGAAAAAGGAGGGAGGAGGAAAAGCAGGAGGAAGAAAGATGAAATTGGAGAAAGAAAGAGCAAGTGGGGGAAGAATAAAGCAATGCAGTAATGTAAAGGCAGAGGCTACTCTGAGCAGTGCCTGCCCAGCATGCTGCAGGTCCTGGAGTTCAGCCCCCGTGAGGGCACCAGACGAATTAGTGTCCAGAACGCTTGCACACCCTATAATCCTCTGAGGCAGGAGGAGTGTGAGTTCAGGACCAGCCTGGGGTACCCGAAAGAAAGGACGATGCATCCAGGAACATAAGTCAGGGGGTAGAAGGCTGACCCAGCAAGTGTGCGGCCCCAACTTCAAGTCCCAGCCCTGGGGGAGGGGGAGGAGGGGTTCAGACACAAATCACCCCCTTTCCTGTGGTCCGATACACTGTGACTGGTCCTTTCCAGCCATAAATTCTAGACAACTGAGATTTAACCCTTGGAAGAAACACATGTTTAAGAAAGGTGTGTGTGGAGGGGGCTAGGGGGGAATCAAGAAGAGGATAGTCTGTCTCTCTTGCTTCAAAGTAGCAAGCCGGCAAGGCTCCTGCCCCGCCCCCGCCCGCCCTCTGCCAAGAGGCGCAGCAAAGGGAGGAAGCGCTGCCTACTTCTGTTCCGCTCCGCCACAGTTTCCATAAACGACTGAGGAAATTCATCAGGCTCAGATATCTTGTCCACGTCGCTTTCTGTTCTTCTAAGTGGGGTTCACTCTCTCCGCAAGCTTCCACCGTTCTCCCAGAGTGGGGGAGTGTCGACCTCTGATGAATCTGTTTCATCAATTCTGGGTGCCCCCCCCTTCCCCCGCCCCCAACACTTGCTCTCCGAGCACAGAACGCACCACTTGTGAATCCCACGCGACAAGTGTAGCAACATCGCCCAGTAATGCAGACAGGCAAAAGAGGCAAGGAAGAGGATCCCCACCTTTCTGGAAAGTTCCTGGTGATGCTGTGGACACGTGGAGCCTGGTTTGAAACCAGGCTGAAAGGCAGATGCGGCCGGTGCGTCCCCTGGTCACGTGACTGCTCTTCCTCTCTCTTCTTCTCCCTCCCGTGTTATCCAAATGTTCTCACCCACCTCCCAGGAGAACATGCCTGCCGGGCCTGTGCTCTTTCCTTCTAGAACATTCCCAGCCAATCTCTAACTCTGTACTGCTTTCCTCTCCCTCTCTGGCAGACCCTGACTGAGCATGGTGGTCTGAGTTTGTGGGAACCACAAATAAACCATCCTCTGCGTATCGAGGCATTTGATGGTCCTGCAGCAATCCTACCAGGGGGCTGGGGAAATGCTCAAGGGTTAAATCTTTTGACTTATCAGCAAAAAGAACTGAGTTCGGATCTCCAGATCTCACATAAGAATGTGGATGGACATGGGAGCAGCCTGTAATTTCAGCCCTGGAAGGCAGAGACTGGGAACCTCCTCTCCCTCCCCCCCCCCCCACCAAGCAAGCTGGCTAGCTAGACAAGCCTTAATGGCTGCTGTGGGTTTAATTAGAGAGAGTTAGGATCACGACAGTAAGCTGGAAGTATGATCGTAGATGATTTCCGATATTGCCCTTGGGCCTCCACAGACACACACACTCAAGTACCCTCGTGCACACACACCTGCACACACACATGTACCCACTCACATGCAGATACACACTCTCATAAATGCGCATAGTCAAGTGCACTCATATAATACAACTCTACCCATGTGTACGACCACCCATATGCAAACACACACACATGCATGTATGCACATACGTATTCTCCATACATACGTGAAATAAATGAATGAAAAAGTAACCCTGACTGCTGCGGTCACTTTAACGGGTGGACAGAGGCCAGCTGACAAGGGTTTGACTTGGTTTCTCTTTACGAGTGCGCAGACAAGAAGAAACTATTCTTGTGATTTCAAATTTGGCTCTGCTCCCAGCCAGGGATCCGTGGTAGATTTTCCCTCCCCTCTGGTATCCCAACGGTGGGAAGCAGCAGTTTGGCTCCCTGTCAGCCACATAATCACGCAAGAAACCAATGAAACTCTAAAATTAAGCACATTAAAGACATCGCCAACTTCCGAGAGAGTATCGGGACGCAGCCCTGCTGGGCGGTGAAGACATCTGTACACAGCTCCTCGGCCTTTAATGTAGTCACTGATGTTGAACCAACATCACAGCTGTCAGTTTCCAGAACTTTCCGTCTTTAAAACCAGAAACACACAGCCTGTTCCATCACAACCCCTCCCAAGAGTGGACAGTGCTGTTAGAAAAGTTTCCCAGACGGGGTGCCGTAGGAAACAGAGATGGGCAACCCACTTTGGGGTCCCCTTCTGGCTATGGGGAGCTGTTCCTTTACTCTCAATAAACTTGGCTCGCCCACCTCTTGAAAAACCCCAAGATGCGTCTTCTCGCAGCTCTGGGGGCTGGAAGTCCAAGGTGGAGGTATCACACCACAGGCTGGTTCTTTCCAGGTCTTTCTGTGGACAGCCGTGTTGTGTCTTCGCATGGCAGTGGGGAGCACGGGTGTTACACGTGTGCATGTACACGTGTATTTGTGTGCGTGTGTATGTGTGGGTGTGTCCAAGCATCATGTAGGAGATCAGCCAGCTGACCTCATTTAAAAAATTAACGCTTTCTAAATACAACCATGATCTGAGGCACGGGGAGGGAGTTCAGATTTCAACCAATAAATTTGGAGAAGGAGTAATCGCTCAACTTGTAGCACCTCCCCTCCCCAGAGCTGCTGAGGAAGAAGAGGGCTGCGTCTGCAGCTATGGGGAGCCAGCACCGAGCCAGCACTGAGCTCGGAGACACCCCGAAGCCAGCTCCACCTCTGAGCCCCACACTTGTCTTTGGTGAACTGACTTGCCTCCACCCCGTCCACGTGGGCTGGTCAGACGCCACCTGTGTCGAGACGCTTGTGACTTAAGGAGCGAGCGCCAAGGGCCTGTTAAGCCGCAGTGCGCCCTGTTGCCAAGGCCGGCAGGATCCTGATGGAGGGAAGGTCACGATTCGAATCCAGGCTTCTCAGGCTCGAAGATGCCGGCCCAAACCCTCACGTGGGAGGAACGCTTGTCTCACGACTGCTCACGGCACAAGGCAGAGCTGGACCAGGCAGCAAATCCCACGAGAGCCGATATCAGGGTCAACCTGGCTGGCGTCCCCACAGACTGAGGACACATGTCCTTCCGTGCTAACCCCACCCAGGCCCTGTGGTCACACCAGCTCGGGACAGGCGTGGGAACAGAGCAGGAAGTCAGAGAACAAGGCAGCCTTCCTTCCCGCCATCACGGGGTGGATGAAGCCAGTGTGACCCAGGATTAGGAAACTGTCTAAATGTCCTTCAGGGGAGGCCGGCGAGGGCACCTCAGGACATCCCATCAGCATGTCAAGAGCTGGTCACTGAACCCAACCGAGGCAGCACCTGACTCCAACGCTGATGGAGACCCCCCCCCCACAATGATCGGCTCCCACACATCCCCCTCCCCTCCCCCTCGGCTGCCTTTGCTAGAATCTGACAAAAGATCACACAGTCCCCCTGGGTCGTGGGAAGAGGCTGGGTGGAGCTCGGCTCCTGTCTCCAATCAGATGGGGGGTCTGAGCCACACAGGGCAGTCTGTCTCTCCTACAGTCTGGGGAGCCTTTTGATCAGAGTGGGAAGAAGGCAGTGGATTCAGACTTCTATTGCTGCAGAACAAGGCTTCTGGCCTTTTCCAGTTGTGGGAGGTGCAGGAGCGCCAAGGGGCTTTCTGAGCTGATGCAGGATTCAGCCTGGGGGCTCCAGAAGGAGCTGAGAGATAAAGAGCAGGCGCCCCTGTGGGTTGGCAGAGACCTGCTGAGACCACCCCACTGTATCCACAGCTACCAGAGAGGCGACAGACAGGACAGCATCGACCCCCTCCCCATCTGTAGAGTAAGATCCCAGATACAAGGCCAATTACGTCATAAGACACAACCCCTAAAACTACATTCCCTAATGTCGAAATCTCCAAGGGCCCAAACCCTGGCAAGTCTAAGATCTCTACACGTGAGAATCCCCAACACAGAGTCCCAGAAATCACCCACGCGGAGATTCCTGAGAGCTACACTCTCCAACGGTCGCGGCGTCTACGGAGGGAAAAGGCTCTGCGGGAAGCTGCGCTGGGGGAGGGTGGGTGCATTTCCCGTTACACACAGGAGAATTGCCAAATTAGTCACGTCCCACTTCTGTCCCTCTGCACACGGCACTGTGCTTGCCTTAAAAAAAAAGTCCTTCACACGACATGGCCGATGTGCTCTTGGACTCTGATCAGCTGTGATTTTCTGCCCAAGATGGGGTCGGAGTAGGAGGAGCACACAAGGCCTCACCCCTTCCTTGAGAATGTATAAGCCATGAATGGTTTGGAATGGGGGGGAATTTCTTCAGTGGCATAGCCAATGGTTAAGATGGTCATGATCTTGCGATGACCTCTCACCTTGCATTCCTGTAAACAACTCTAATGAAATTCACTGAGTTATCAATCAATCAATCAATCAATTAATCAACCAATCAATCAGGAAGGCATGAAAACAGAAGCAGACTAAGTTGGAAACAAAAAGGGATCAATGGGAATGAGAGGATAATAGGGGGTGAATATGATCAAAAGTACATTAGTTACATGAATGAAACTCATCCTGAGACCTATTATGCATAATTAACGCATGCCATGAAATGAAAGAAAACAAACTACTCTCTATCAGAGATTAAGAAGTCTGTAAGCTCAGCCACAGTCGAATCATAATCTTTCTGAAAAGGGCCTTTAGTTACAAAGCAAAGGAGGAGGATTGCAACAAATTCAGGGCTGGACAGGATTACAGTGTAAGATTTTGACTTAATCAATCACTAGCAAGTTATTCTTGGTTTGTAGTCTGTGAGGAAGATAGACATGCCATATGAATCACTACATCTAACATTAAAAAAAACACTAAATAGGGTTGAAGAGCTGGCTCAGGGATTAAGACTATTTCGCAAGCAGAAGGTCCTGAGTTTGGATCCCAGGTCCAAACCTGGGTGAAAACATCAGGCCAAAACCCCAATGGTCTGAATTTCTGGCCCTGGTGGGCGGAGCCTAGGAAATACCAGAGTGAAGCAAGAAGGAGGTAGAAGAAATCCAGGATGATTCTTGAAGTCACTACTTGGTCCTCCAGAGAGACACTTAGTGCCCTGTAATACACACACACACAAACACACACACACACACTAAATAAACAAACAAACAAATAAATACATAAATAAAGTTTAAAATAAACTAAACAATCGCTTTACTCTGGTGACATAGTGGAGCTTTCAAAACTGCCCAACAATCTGTTCACCCCTTCAGTCCCGTGGACTCCCCTAAGACTGACCATCTTGGAGTATTCCCAAGTGGTTGGTACTTCCTCTCCCCCAATCTTGTAAAGGGAGGCAGGGTACTGCTGCCTCTGGCTGATTTGGCTTAAACCTGGGACTTTTCCATGACCTCGGAAAAAGGTCTCAGAATCCAGACCCTTGCTTCAATCCTCTACTTGTAAGAACCCTCCCAGCTAGGAATTGGTTCCAGGTCCAATTTATTCAGGAGCTAGCTCTCTGCCTCCTCTTCCTCTCTTCATCTGTCTCCTGCATCGGGGACTTGTGAAGGTTCTTTTAGCCAGACGCAGCGAGAGACCAGTGCATGCGCCACCAGAACTGCATCTTCAAGTGCAGCTAGTGGAAACCAAACATTCACTCTGACCTTTTTTTCCCCTTCTGGTATATAATTGGTTTCGTAATTTCAAAAGATGTACAAAGTACTAAACCGAGTTCATAGCTCACAAATGGCCGCGACTCCCTGTTTTACAACGTACTCATTCCCATACAACTCAGGACTGGGCGACGGGCGAGCACCCCTTGGTGACAGACCTTGTCATTCTTCTTTTGCATTGAGATAATGCTCAGACCCCTTAACCCCCTGCTCCCCCCCACCCCATGCTCTAGGGAGAAAATGTTATTTATTTGACTTTGGTTCCAAAGGGGAAATAGTCATTTATGGTGCACAGAAACAAGAGGCTGGTATACATCACCACACCATCAGGAGACAGAGCAGGAGAGTTAAGAGGCAGCAGGATTGGGTTACTGAACCTCAAGACCCGCCTCCTGTGACCCGCCTGCCTCCATCAAGGCTCCTCCTCTTAAAAGTGTCACGATCTTCCCCAATATTAACACCAGCTAAGGATTCAAACACACGAGCCAGTGTGTGTGTGTGTGGGGGGGCATCTCACATTCAAACCACGACATCATGGAGACTGATTTAGACTGATTTCAAGTTTGTCCCCCTCGCCCCCACCCATTCCCCTCCCCTCCCGGTAGAATACCAGAATCCATAGGTGCTCAATAGCATCGATTTGCATATGCATGCTCATTGGTATGCCTGTGTCCAGTCCCCTGTGAGCTTTAGATCATCTTCTAGAATCTGGTTAGGAGGCTAGAGAGTTGGCTCAGGGGTAAGACTCTGCCACCCAAGCAGAAGGTTCTGAGTTCAGATCCATGTAAAAATGTCAGACTGAAATGGCAGATGGTTTGCACTTGAGACCCTGGTGGGCGGAGCCTGGGAAATCCCAGAGTGAAGTAAACAGAAGGTAGAAGCCATCCAGGATGATTCTAGAAGTCACCCTTGGGCCTCCACAGGAACAGTACATACACACACATACACACACACACACACACACAGAATAAAATAAAGTACAAAAACATATGATTAGGAAATGACAAAATGCTTTCAGTCCATAGTTGGCTGAATCCCAAGTTAAGCTATAGCGCCTGTGAACGGACCATACATCTAATACTGTGCTTGGGAAGAAAGAAAAGGAGCGAGTGCTCCCATTTTACACACTATGTTCCCTCGTGTATTTGAACTTCCAACACCTCCCTCTCCCGAGCCCCAAAGAGGCCACTCAAGGGCAGCTCAAGCTCTACCATGAAATCCTCTCCCAACCTGGGGATGTCACTGGCCAAAGAGTTGGGTCTCTGAAGAAGCCCAAGTGAGCTTGGGGGTGCCAAGACTTCTCAATGAGTGAGACCGGAGACGCTCAGCTCTCACACTGTCAGTGTGCCAGGACTGCCAGGGCTGCGTCACGCTGATGCGCTTGCTCTGGCTGGCACGGTGCGCCAGCCTACGCAGTCCTCACGTCCAGTGCGTCCACACCAGCTGCAGGCCGCAGAAACCCTGCTATGCATGTGGCCTGAGCTCTGTGGACGAGGATCTTGCAAGCTCTGGTTACAGTCACGGCCCTGCTGGTTTGCGCCAGCCTGACAGACACGAGGTCATTGGGAGCCTGTTCCCTTCCTCTGTGTCCAGCAACAGAGGGAGACAAATCAACCCGGATGCACCCGATCAACCCATCCTCCGCTCACAACCTGAGTACCCCGTGAGGCGCTGCCGCCTGCTGGGCTTTCCCTCCATCCTTCACCTGGGATGACTGCTGTGACCCACCACGACACCTTCACCAAGACCACCTTCAGCACCCTCTTTAACTCCCCCACTGAAGCTACGGATGAGACTGTATTAGCATGCCTGGCCGCAGTCTTTTGGATCAATGGGCCATTGAAACAAAGGCAGAAAGATCTCGGAATGGTCCCCTGGGGTCACAACCGGTAACCCCAGATCATCCTCTTGACTGTCAGCGACCTGGACGGTTACAGCCACCGGGCAGAGAGACACGAATCAGAAGTTACCAAGGAACGAAGCTTCGCTTACCTGGAGGGCAGACGCACTCGGAGGTCGCTTCTCGGACAGTCCGCAGCTTGGCGACTCCATCCAACTTCTGAACCGAGGGGGATAGGCAAAAAAAAAAAAGAGAAAAAAGAATGAGTTTCAGAACAGAGGCTGGGAAACTCCAGGAGAACGTCCGAGCGATCTACAGCGGGACCGATGTTCTCCAGCACACGGTGTGAAAGGTCACTGAATTCCATGGGTGACGTTCTAATGCTCTCCGTGCAGCGGGGTGTGTGCAAACACGTGGCAGGAGCTCAGAGCAGCAAGCACGGCGTGCTGCCTGCCGGTCACGGGGCGCCTGCCCGCACGTCGCTGATAAATTCACGACAAACAGGCCTAAGGGAACAAGAGGTTTTATTCTGACTTATGACTGCCGGGTTACATTTCTCAGCTTGGCAGGAGAGTCCATACCAAGCCAGGAGCGGAGGGAGCCGGACACACCAAATCCATTCCTGAGAGACGGGCAGACCTCGCTTGCCAGACGGTATGTCGCCCAAAGAGCTGAAGAACGCCCCCTCCCTGAACCAGCTAAAGAAGCTCCGCAGTGGGGCTCACGCTCCGGCCCCTATTTGATCCCCCTGCTCAGGCAATGGTCCCACCCGCCATGGGCTGGGTGTTCTCCCTTCAATTAGACAATCTGCAGGCTTGCTTTAGGGCCTTAAGGATCAGTGTGTCAAAGCTCAGCCCGCAACTCCCCAGTGGACACCTGAATCTAAGCAGCATATTTGCCCATCAAGAAAACCAAAGATAGGGCGGGTCAGAGAGGCCTGGGTGGGGCAAGTCAAAACGGGCTTTTGGGTCTGGCTCTGACTTTGAGACACCACCCCATCCTCTCAGGACGCCTCCCCCCCCCCCAGGTCTTTCCTACCCACGGCCTTGAAGCCCTCAACCTAATCTGCCCTAGCAACATGTTCTGCCTTCCTCCCAGCGGGGCTCTGGCCTAGATCATTCAGGTTCATTCAACTAGGGTCTCTGCACATGCCCCGCCCTGCTCCGTGCGGGAAAGAGGAAGAACATCGTCACAGAAGCATCTAAAGTCCCAGCCACAGGGCAGAGGTGACGGACAAGGACGGCCCTGGCTTGCTCACGGCCTGATGTGACTCTCAGGCCAACAGTCTTTTTCCTTCGCTCTGGAGCTTGATCTCCACCCCCTCCCCCCGCCCCACCCCATGCCAAACATATACTTGTATCACCGAGCTGCCCCCTGGGCCACAGGGTGACTGATGAAGAGAAGCCGGGTCTTCTAGAAGAGACAGACTTGGGGAACAGAAGCAGCTAGTCATCCCAGGCTAAGTGCTCGAGAGAAGCAAATGAACCATCATCCCCCAATGAGCCAGAACTCAAATCCTCCCAAAAGTACAGAAGGCATTGGGGGGGGGGGAGGTTGGTGGGGGATTCCCCCCTGAACAAAACAAAGGATTAATCTCATAACTTCAATGTGTCCTGAATTTGCTGTAACTAGATTTGGTTCTTCAGGCTCAAACATAATGAAGTAATTTTTTTTTTTTACTTTATTGTATTGTTTTTTAAAGAATACGTTATTAATTCGTTTGCAAAGGGGAGAGGGGGCGGTGCAGGCACACATACATGTACGTGTAACAACAGATGGAGTTCACAGCGCTGCTTCTGCAAGTCAGGCCTTTCCTTCCACCATGGGGACTTTCTGAGACTCAAGCTAAGGTCTCCAGGTTTGTGTCAGGCAAGGAAGTATTATTATTATTATTATTATTATTATTGTTATTACTAAGTTTCTGCCTCTGGCTGGAACAGCCCAGGACCAGAGTCTGAGATTAAAACATTCCCAGGGCACTGCCAGCTGCCAGGGCTGCCCCCCAGCCTCCTTTCAGAGGACGCTGGCAGATGGCAGGTGAAGGAAAGGCTCAATAAGGGGAGCTGGGGTGGTCCCATCTACAGCTGGGGACGCGCAGGCGCAGTGACTTAGCGCCCTGGCCCAGCCCTCAGTCGGCCCCAGGAACCTGCATCCAGCCCGGCCTCTGAGCTGTCCGCTTCTTAGGTTCCAGCTGGGCCCTGCCATTCACGTCGGCGCTGGCCTGGAGCAGCCAGTTCACCCGGAGTGACCCAGCTTCGGCCTCTAGAGACCCCTGCAGCCACCAGGAGCTCCCCAGACCTGCGCCGTCTCCCAGGGGACAGCCGATGATACCACCTCTCCCGGCCTCTTCCCACCCTGCCCCCAGCCTTGTGAGGGTCCCAGCGCTCTGGTGAGGGGCTCAAGGGTCTACACCAGCGCGCCTTCCTGTCCTGTCCTCTTTCAATGGGGAGCAGAACTTTCTCGTTCTCTCTGAGGGCGGGGTAGCTGCTCACGCAGTGCACTGGGGCAAGAATCCAGCCTTCCAGTTCAAGCCAGGTCCCTTGTACAAGCAGCGAGACCCCAAGAGAGAGGATCCGATCTGCGCTCCTTAATTTTCATTTTCTAGCACAAACAGGGAATGCCCAAGATAGCAATCTTTTACGAAGCACCACCACCCCTAGGCAGTTTCCCCAAAGGAGGGGGGACTTTATCAAGTGCTGATAGGGGACACAATGGCTTTAAAGACACCCTCTTAAAATCCAGACCTCCCCTAATCCCTGAAACGGTGGCGAAGGAGAAACAATCCCAGGTAGAACTGAGAGAGATGCTTGGTTTCCTGTCTTACTCTGTCTCCGTGAAATCCGTTTGTTTTGTTAGATGGGTGCCGGCCGGGCAGCTTTCTTTCCTGCTCCCCACCCCACCCCCAACTCGCCGGCCCCTCGCTGTGTGCAATTCAGAAACATAGCTAATAGGAACCCCACAGGAAATGTTTGCATTGGAAACCCAGACCCAGAAACCCTTACGCTTTTTGTCTCTGCTGCCCCTCCCCCCAATTCTTAGAGAATATTCTTTTGAGTCTGGGTTTGTAAAAATGATTTCAGACCTTCAGCTCTTACATGCAGCGATTTGGCTACCACCCAGCATCTGCACACAACTCGGTGGGGGGGGGGTGAGGGGGTGGGGGGTTTACACATGCAAACAAGCCCTTCTCGAAAAGTAAATAAAGGATGAGTTTCTGAGAACACAGTGGAGACTTGGGAGCTTTCCCACCCAGAACTGCACCCCCCTTCTCAAGGGGTGAAGGGGAAGTCTGGGGAGAGGGGAGGGGCAAGTGCTTAGGGAAAACTCGTGGTTTTCAAACTATGATCAATAGATAAACTTACTAATGACCCCCCCCCAACACATCTTGAAATGGCTTCAAGATGTGATAAAAATGTAGATGAGCATACAAGAAAAGAAAAAGAAAAGAAGAAAAACAGGATTGAGCTGGAATGGTGTGTACCTGTGGCTTCATACCAGCCTCGCACACCCAGCTCCAAGACCAAATGAAAGAACATGAACCGTAAAGCTGTGCGTGAAACCACGCGCCATTCCTAACACTCGGCTGAAGAGTCCTACTCTGGGGACTAGGCAGCCCGAGAAATCAACGGAAGCAAAAGCAAGTATTAATAGTAATAGTAATCATCATCATCATCATCATCATCATCATCATCATGGCAGTTCCTCCTGAAGGAGTCACACGCGACAGAACAGTGGCTTAGTGAAGGAACCGGAACCTTCCCCGCTAACCTGTCAGGCAGCGCAGCTGGGAAGGTCTCAGAGCGAGGAGCCAGGTTCAGGACTCGACCCTGAAAGCACCTGCGGCCAGGCGAGTGTTCAGGCTTCGTGTAGGGGCGGCAAGCACCCAAGCGACACCCAACTTGGTTTGGGGGTTCCGGGGAGGAGGAGGTGCTTCTTTAAAAAGTTACTTCTGGGCTGGTGAAGTTGGCTCAGCAGGTGAGGAGCCTGCTCACAAACCTGGCGACCTGAGTTCGATCCCCAGAAGCCCATGTGGTGGAAAGTTGTCCTCTGACTTCGACCTGAACACCATGGCACGCATTCTCTCTCTCTCTCTCATAAGTTGTGTGTGTGTATATATATTTATATATATGTGCATATACTTTTTTAAAAAATATTTTGTGTGTGTGTGTGTTTGTGTGTGTGTGTGTGTGTGTGTGTGTGTGTGTGTGTCACAAGGCGCTATATGTGCTTGTAGAGGCCCAAGAGCGACCTTGGGAAACACCAGGGCTGAAAGTACAGATTGTAGCCATTTCTGCCTGGTGTTTTTTATGTGGGACCTGGGATCCAAACCCAGGAACTTCTGCTTGGGAGGCAGAGGCTTAACCCCTGAGCCATCTCTCCAGCCCATATATATATATATATATATAATTTTAAAAACTAATTTCTAGGGATGGAGCTGTAACTCAGTGGTAAAGCGGTTGCCCAGCACATGCTAAGTTCAAGTCCCAGGACGTACACACACACACACACACACACACACACCTGTAGCAAGTGCTCTCTAGGTTGTTTTATATTGCCTGCTCAATAAACTAATAATAGATAAATGTTTTGAGACAAAGTCTTGGTAGCAGGCTGACCTCCAGCTGCTAAGTGGCCGAGGATGGCATCGCATTGCCACTTTCCAGGCAGAGGCTGGGATGGAGCGCGCGGGCTGAGCGGAGGCTTGTGCGGTTTGTCACACCGCCTGCGCTCTCAGGGCCCCACCTCCCCATCTGGGCTGTCCGTGCTACCAGCATCCGGCTCTGCGCCCCCAGGCCAGCAATCTTGTGCAGACGGTGCAAACAGAACTGAAATCGCAGTGGTCCCAGATGACTCACGAGGCAGGTGCTGGGCCAACCGTGCCATCTCGATAGTCCTTCTGAATCTCCACGGGGCTGGGATGGTTACACCCACTTACAGATGGGAAGACTGAGACCAAGAGGGACATGTCAGGAGTGGACTCAAATCTGGGTGCCTGTTGCAATGACTCCCTGTGTTGTCCTGGACTTCACAGCCAGACAGTCTAGGGGAACAAGGTTCTGACTCGTCATTCTCCATTACAGTTCATTCTGCAGCTGACAGGCGAGCTCACCAAGCACTGTGGGAGCTGAGGGAACTGCCACGCCATATCCACAGGATTGTTAAGACTGTGGGCCTGTCAAAGGCTGCTGAAGCCAAAGGACTGCACCAGCTCCTCCCTCATTTTTTTCACCTCCAGGGATGAGGGCGGTGAGAGGGGGTGGGGGACATGTCCCACTCACCATGGGCTGAGTCCTCACCTATCAACTCGACAATCTCCTGCAGGCCTGCTCAGGACTTGTCTGAACTATCAATTCTTTACAGATGTGCCCAAAGCTCAGCCTTCAATTGTCAAGTTGCCCCGCCTGTATCTAACTGATAAGGGGCCCAATTGATTCTAACCCAGAAGCAAGACAACTTCTGTTTTGAATCAGTTTTTATATCTTAAAATAAAAATGCTCTCAGAAGCCACACCCCGAGGTATGGGAAAGTAGCTTAGCTGGTTAGGTATTGGGGGCACAAGCACACGTTTGGCTCCGAACACCTGTGAAAAAAGCTGTGTGCAGGGGCATGCACTTGTAATGTCAGCGTTGGGGAGGTGCAGACAGATGGATCTCTGGGGACAGACCAGTGCGCTCTGGATCTCAGTGGAAAATCTCTGGTCTCATTAAAAAAAGGGTGGTTGGCTCCTGAGGAAGGCACTTAAAGTAACTGTCTGACCTCCGTGGATATACATGTGTGTACACATATGCACACACATTCATGTGCACACATGTACACCAATACATACACACATGTAAATGTACACACACACATTTGCATGTACACACATGCATGCACACCGTCATATATACATACAACATGCACACAAATACATACATGTGTGTGCACACACATACATGCATGCACATGCAAGTCCACACACATGCATGTATATGCATATGTAGGTATACATACATACCAATACATACACAAATACACATGTCCCTGAAAAACTGTTCAGCCAAATCAGGTCTGTGTGGGTGCACGTGCCGAGGCACATGTGGGGTCGAAGCTCGGCTTTCTTAGGGTCAGTTCTCCCCTTTCACCTGTCATGGCTTCTGGGGTTCAGGCTCAGTCCGGCAGGCGTGTGCAGCCAGGGTCTTTACTGGCCACCCCTCCAGCCTGCGTGCTCAGCTTCAGTGTGGCGACATGCTACGACCCCTGTCTTCAGGCCACAGGTGCTGGTGTCTGGGGACCTTCTGCTCCTTCTTCAGCAGGAGGGTCGTCTCGTTGTGATAGAGTCAGCACAGGCTGGAGACGCCGGACAAAGGCGTGATTCCCACTCCGCAGAACCAGGGCGGGCGGGTGACACTTCATCGGACAACTCGGAACAACTTGCGGTTTAGGACTCACTGGCCGTCTACTTCTGGATTTTTTCCCCCCTCTTCATTCATAGTCTCAGATCATGACCACAGGTGACAGGAAGCACAGAAAGCAAAAGGATGAGAAAGGGAGACACCACTGTAAGATGGGGCGTCCGGCAGGATGAGTCGCTGACACGGGGAACGCTGGGAGCTGGAAGAGGTGCCCCTTCAGCCATGCTCTGTGTGGGCCAAGTTGAGCCTCACACGGCTACAGATCAAGGACTCCACATGTATATTAGAGCTGAACAAATAAGCACATAGGCCAGGTAACGAGAGCCAGGTTTACCGCGTCTGAATACACCCTGTGACATTGGAGCCACAGGGAGAGGCACGGTTGGTTATGTGACGTAAGCACACGCAGAAGCATATGTGGCCTAGGGAGGGGAATTGGCGGTTAAAGCACTGGTCAGTGAGGAAAAGGACTGGAGCTTGGCTTCCCAGATCCTACAGAAAAGGCCAGGGGGACGATGGTCCACTTTAATTCCAACCACAGAGGGCAGAGCCTGGAATCTCCAGAGCCAGCTGTCTCGCCAGAGCAGCCTGTCAGCAGGCTGTGGGTCTACTTAGAGACCCGGACTCAAAGGAGCAAAGTGGAAGAGAGATCGAGGACCATTCCTTATATGAACTTTGGGTTTCCACACACATACACACTCACGTGCACATGCATGCCCCACAGGCAGTGCACACACACACACATACGCACACACACACACATACGCACACACTACAAAAGTGCGAAAAATACAGAAGCATAGAGAAGTGGTCCCAGATATCAGATAAAGAGGAGTCCTAGTCACCCCTACACCCTGCCCCCACCCGCAGACCAGGCCCCATCAACGGGGACACCCTGGCAGAAACAAGCCCATCTCACTAGGCGGTGTCCTGGACCTGAGACTAAGGGAGCTGAAATATTCCCACCACCCAGTGACGCCAGCACCCCGTATCCCCCCAACCTTGCGGCTCGCACTTCACCTGCATATTTGTGGGATCCCCTGTGAGATGCCCCTTCCCCACCTAAAGGCCGAGCACAGTGATTCGAGGTGCCCGTCATGTGATCACAGGCCGCCATGCTCTGGGCTTGTATTTTAGGACCATTTCAGAGCGTGCCCCTCCTACCCACAACACATGTGCCACAAGACAAGTCCCAAGGCCCAGCTGTGGCCTTGGGACTCCCGGTCACACGGAGAGGTCACACTGTGAATATGCGCTGAGCTTGGCACAATGATGTCACCTACAGACTCATTTCCCAGCCTGTGTGGACCCTTTCCCCCCCCCCCCACCCAGGAGATGCCACACATTTGTCTTTCCACTTTGGATAGGAGTTCAATGACGCACCAAGGCCACGATTGACGCCAAGCTCTGACCTGAAGCAACGAGTTTCTTGGGGTGACTTACAGGAGTGGGGGGATGTTACTTCAGGAGCAGGGACGACTGCAAGGCAGCTGCATCTCCAGAAAGCCCACCTGGCTCACTTGCTGGCTTTCCAGGAGTGCCCAGATGGAATCCCCGACCCGTGTACCTGGGGCTCCTCCCAGACATCAAGGCCCCAGAGCACATGTCATTAAGTTAGAATCACCTGCAAATGGCTGAGAGGAGCTTCACCTGAAGCCAGAATCCCAGGTGTGGGGCCAGTGAGCCTCCCGCCTCCTCTGTCTCCCAGGGAGACAACAGGTGTGTGATCCTGATGGTTCAGAGGAAAACGCCACATAAAAGTCCCCAGCAGAAATATATTCATTTTCTTGTTTTTTAAAAAATTTATTATTTTGTGTGTGTGTATGTGTGTGTGTGTGTGTGTGTGTGTGTGTGTGTGTGTGTACTGTGTGTCCCTGTGGAGGACCAAGGGTGACTTCAGGAATCAACCTGGATTGCTTCTACCTCCTTCTTGCTTCGCTCTGGGATTTCCCAGGCTCCGCCCATCAGGGCTGGAAGTGCAGGTTGCTGCATTTTCCACCTGGCATTTTTACATGAGACCTGGGATCCCAACTCAGAACCTTCTGCTTGTGAGAGAGTCTTAACCCCTGAGCCATCTCTCCAGCCCTATTTTCTTTTTTTTGTTTGTTTGTTTGTTTTTAAGATTTTTGTTTTTTTCAGATCTGCAAAGTCAGAACTAGAGTTGGTAACACACACTTGCAATCTTAGATCTATGAAGACTTTAGATAGATCCATAAGCACACAAGCTGTGAGTAAAGTATTTAACTAGGGGCTAGAGAGATGGTGTTGCTGAATCCCCACTGGTCAGCTGGGGGAAGAGGGGAAACGGCAGGAGCCGAGGCTGCAGGCGAATGGGCGAGGCAGCGACCCGGGTCACCACCCAGACACTGGGAGTCAGATGAGAAGCAGCAAAGAATGAGTTGGCTGCAGACTCAGCACGTGTTTGGGCTTATATAGGATCAGGGGTCCAATCAGGTGTGGCCACCTCTCTGCTCAGGGGAGGGGGGGAGCAGCCACCAATCATTTAGCTGTTTGCTGGGTGTACAGGTTAGATGGCCGCTTCCCATTGGTTGTTCATCCCTCCTTCCCATTGGTTGTTCATCCCTCTGCCTGTATGGTTCCTTATTCAGGCTTGTCTATAGCCAGACCTCCTGGATTCGAGAGCCGGGGGTAGGGCCTCCCTGAATCAGTAGTGCCACAAGATGGCTCAGAAGTTAAGCCTCTGCCCTGCAAGCAAAAGGACCCGAGTTCAGATACTGGATCCCACATAAGAATGCTGGTGAAATGGTGGCAGCCTGTGATCCCACCCTGGAAGGCAAAACCCGGGAAACCACAGAACAAAGCAGAAGGAGGTAGAGCAATCCAGGATGATTCCTGAAGTCTACACACACGCACATACACACGCACACGCACGCATGTGCACCCATGCGTGTGTGTGCATGCATAAAAATATATATTTAACTAAACTGTATTCACTCCCCTGGAGTGTTATTTTTTATTATTATTTTCCATGAGATATTTTCACATGATTGTGTGTGTGTGTGTTTTGCATGTTCGTAGATAAACATGTGTGTGCAAACAAGTGGGCATTTGAGTGTGTGTCCCTGTGGAGGCCCAAGGGTATCAGCAGGAATCATCCTGAATCGCTCTTCCACCTTGTGGCTCTGCTCTGGGGTTTCCCAGGCTCCACCTTCCAGGGCCGAAATTGCAGATTCTGTCATATTTGCCAAGCATTCAAACTCAGTTCCTTTTACTTTTGAGGCAAAGTTGTCACCCCGAGTCATGTCCCTAGCTCTGTGTGTTCCATATTAATGACTTTTAGAGAATTTGTTCTCCAACATTTTCACACATGCATAGAGTATATCTGATCAGCTTCGAACTCCCTGAGTATCTGAGGGGGACCATAAGCTTTGGCTCGTCTGCCTCTACCTCCACCTGTGCTGGATTGCAGCTTGTGCTGTGACGCCCGGTGTGTGGGGGACTGCTGGGGCTGGAACTCAGGGCCTTGTGGGTACAAGGAAGCTCTCCGCCCACTGAGCGCGTCCCCCAACCCTAATACCACACTTCACTTCTCAGTAACTGTGCTGACAAAGCGCATGGATATTTATAGAAAGAAAAGGAATCCAGCACTCCACTGAGATTCCCATCAGGAAAATAGGTCCCATAATGAGAAGAATCAATTAATTGAAACGCCACGACATTCACAGATGTTAGAATTAGCACGGAAAGGCCTCAAAGCAGTTATTGTAACTGAGCTGCATGTGTTTAAGCAGCTAAGTGGAGACACCAGAGCGTCACAAAAGACCTGAATTAGAATTCTCGGGGTGGAAAATGACCGTGTCTGAGATGAAAGGTTTTGTCCCAGGGGATTAGCGGCGGGCGGACCACCTGCACGAGGAAAGACCTGCAGACCGGAAGACAATACCGAGGATCCGAGTGGACACACGAAGGAAATCCTGGAAAACAAGGAAGCAGCAGACAAGGAACTAGCGAGCGATGGGAATTAAGCGGCCCGACGCCTTGTGACGACAACTACCAACGGAGAAGACATTGTGCGGGGGAGGGGGGGGTTGGATGGCTCAGTGGGTAAGGACACCTGAGAGGAAACCCAGAGACCTGGTTTGATCTCTGGAAGCCCACGTGGTACAAGGACAGAACAAACTGACTTCTGAAAGTTGTCCTCTGACCTCCACATAGTCGCTGTGGTCTATGTATTTGGATCCCCTCCCCCTTCTCTCTCTCCCCTAAATAAATAACATTTTTAACATAAATGGTGGGCTGGGGAGATGGCTCAGGGGTTAAGGTCTTTGCCTTGCAAGCAAAAGGACCTGAGTTTGGGTCTCCAGATCCTAGGTAAAAATGCCAGGTGGAAATGGCTGTAGCCAACAGTTTTGGCCCTGTGAGGTGAAGCCTGGGAAACCCCAGAGCAAGCAAGAAGGAGGTAGAGCAATGCAGGATGATTCCTGATGTCACCCCTGGGCCTCTACAGGCGCACACACGCATACACATGCTCAAGTACAATCTTACACACATACCCGCACACAGGTGCACATATGTCACATATGCAGGTGCATGCAAATAGATAGATAGATAGATAGATAGATAGATAGATAAAGTAAAAAACATGTGAAGAAGTAATGGTCAAAAAAGTTTCCTAATTTAATGAAAACTACAAACCCACAGATCCAAGCATTTCCTTGACGCTCTGAGACAGACAACAGGCAACAAGGAGAGTTGATTGGGTTCAAAGGCTACAAAAGCCCCGCAGAGACTGGGGCGTTGAAATGGTTTCCAAGCCACCCGGATGCAAAGTGAACTCAGGCCAGCCTGGGCTAGCTAGAGAGTAATCCTCTACCAACCGATCGACTAACCAACAAATGGAAACACACCAAAACCTAAAACCACACTGCCTAAAAAAAAAAACGATAAGGAAAGAAATCTTAAAAATATACCCAGGGGGAAAAAGAAATAGTATGCGGCGGGTCTCAAGTCTCAGACACAAGGGACATAAAAGGCAACCGAATGACAATTTCCTGGTCTCTTTACAGGGTCTTTTAATCACTTATCTCTTTGTTGTTACGATGTATCTGACAAGAGACAAATTTCAGAAATAACGGGAGGGAGTGTTTTGTCTTCTAGCTGCAGAGAGCCGGAGTCTACCTGGTAGGGAAGGCACAATGGCAGGAGCAAGAGGCTGGCGACTCACATCTCACGCATGCTCCGGAAGCAGACCGAAAGAGGAGGAAGTGTGGCCAAGAAGACCCACCCCCCAGTGACTGCTTCCTCCAGCAAGACCCAGCCTCCTGCGGGTCCCCAACTTTCCCAAACGGCGCCACCTGCTGGGGACCAAGTGTTCACACACAGCAGCCGGTGGGGAACATTTCACATTCCATCCACGAGGGGAGACAAGCTGGGGGGTCCTTGGGAGATGGTGTAGCGGGGAAAAGTTATCGCCACGTGTGACAGCCTGGGCTTAGTTTCTAGAACCCACATAAAAGTGGAGGGAGAGAAGTGACCCAACAGAGGAGCTAACCTTTGACCTCCCACACATGCTCCACAGGATCCCCCCTGCAGATTACACACACACATACACACTGAATACACACACACACCAGCTAACATACACATGAACAGTAGCTAAAACACACACACACATTAGCTGTCATAGTGAGGCACAGGTGCCAACTTAATAGTTGAGGGTGTGAGCTCTGGGCACATTAGTAGAGAATTAATAGGCCCAGAGCAGGCCTGCAGGAGACTGTCTAGTTCATAGGGAAGGCCCAGCCCATTGTGGGCGGAACTAGGCCCTGGGCAGGTGAATAAGATGGAGGGAACTGGTTAAGGAAGTTGGCATCCTTCTAGCATGGCATGCATGGCGAGTGAGGACTCTCTCTCAGTAGTCCTGTGGATGTGTGGATATGGTGTGGTCAGTTCCCTTGGCTCCGGTGTTGGTGTGGGCTGCCAAGTTGGAGTAAGATTATAACTGGAAAAATCGTTAGAGAAAACAAATCCCTTGTTCCCATAAGGCATTTTGACATAAATTTATCAGAACATTTGGAGTAGCTGCAATGCTAACACAAGCTAAAACACACACGTGCTCAAACACATATACACATGCTAAAACACATATACATGCTAAAACACGTGTTAAAACACACATACACATGCTAAACCACACACACTAAACCACACATGCTAAAACACACATTCTAAGGCACACACACAAGGTAAAACACACACCCTAAAATATACACACTAAAACACACACACACACACACACACACACACACGCTAAAATAAAGTTTCAACAATTCTGTGCTCCTTGGGCAGCACTTAGAATGAAGCTGTAAGCAAGCAGATCGGCACAGAGGACAGCGAAGTCATGAGTTCCTCCATTAATAGTAATAAGAATTCCCAGGTCACAGTTTTCCCCAGGCTGGGATGATCGGACAGGTTGGCAGGTGTCCAGGGTCAGAAAGTGGCTCACTGACTTCAGCTCCCACCTCAATGCCAGGTACTCCCCCCCCAGCACCTTGGCAAGACACCCCCAGGAGCGGCCACATCTGGCAGGAGCTCCCACTTTTCTCCGAGGAATGTGGGTTTAATCAGGACTGCCATCGGCGGGCCGAGCAGACGCTTCCAAACCACAGCAGCGGGCGGGCTTCCTACGGGGGGGGGGGGTGCCTGGCCGGCCTGGGACGCGCTGGCCTTCAAACCAAATCCGCTTCAGCCATCCTTGACGCGTGTTCCTGGGCCTTTAGATCCCTTCCCATCAGCCTTCAGGGCTTGCCGCATGGAGCCAAGAGGCCTTGGACAGCCCTGCTGGGGGGACGGGCAGATCCTGACACAGCTTTTGGCTGCTTGAGGGGATCCCTCCTATTGTTGGGGGCTACGGATGGTGAGCTTTCTCCACAGACCCAGGTATCCTGTCAGGACCTTCTCAGTCCCCACACATCAGCTCCCCACTTCCAGTTGACCCCAGCATCTGCATCCGCACTATGTCAAACCTACCTACGGCCCGTGGGTCATGCGGCCAAGTGCACAACAAATGTGGCCCAAATGCAAAATGTTAGCAAAGAGCCAGGGAGACAGCTCGGTCAATAAAAACACCTGATCCAGAACTCTCGTAAAAATGTCAGGCATGGTAGAGATCGCCTTTGAGCCCAGCTCTGGGGTAGCAGAGACGGGTGTGTGTGTGTGTGTGTGTGTGTGTGTGTGTGTGTGGTAGGGTGGTGGGGAAGTGGGGGGGGGATCCCCGGGGCTCACGGGCCACCCAGTCCAGCCCCCTCTGTGAGCTCCAGGTTCAGGAAGACACCTATTCGCCCCAGCTAGGCCACTTTGGAAGACTCCCTGGCTGGAATGTGGCAGCATGGGAATCCACCATAGGAACCTTCCTAAGCCATCTCTGACTCAGCTCGCTGGACCCCTGACCTCCCCCACCGCGCCAGGCCTGGAGAGAGGACGATCTTCTGCCATCCTTTGCGCCCCTTCCCTCCACCGTCCTGTTCCCCTAGAAACTCCTTGGCACCTCTGACAGCCACCAAAGGTTTGTCTGGAGGTTCAGCAGTTCTCCCTTGTACCTCCCACCCAGAATGGGGCTCCCTCAGAACCCCCGCCACGCTGCCCTGACTTCATCCTCTCTGACATGAAGTAGCTCTTCCCGTCTAATGTTCCCTCCTACAAGCCCTAAGGCTCCCTTGACCACTGGCCCTCAGGGCTAATACAGCTGTATTTCTCCCTTATGTAACTTCTCTCTGTAATGGACTCCCCCACTGCCCCCACCTCACGCAGTGTCAAGACCTCCAGTCCTTTGCCCTAGCCAGACACTCTCGTCTCGAAAACTCCGGTGGAGGGATCGTGAGAGGGGTCAGCAGGGAAAGGCGCCTGCGTGCAAACCTAGTGAGCTCGATCCCTGTAGCCCACGCAGTAGAAAATGAAAGGTGTCCTTGGACTTCCGCGGGCACGCTGTGGCATGCACCCACGCCCACTCTCCCTTTCTCTTTCTCTCCTCACTCCTCCCCTTTCCCCTCAAATAACTTTTTTTTTAAGTACAGAGTAATGAGGAAGACATTCCACATTGACTTCTGGCACACACACACACACACACACACACACACACACAGAGTGTATACACATACACACACGTGCACACGTGTACACACAGACACATGCACATGCCCACACACGTGTACGCAAACCCATATACGTGTACACACTTGTCCACACACTCGCCCACACACAGGTGTGCACATGCACAATTTATAGTTTTTTTGTGATTTGGGTTTTTTTTGGGGGGGGGGTTTGAGCTTGATCTCTCCACTCTCCAGAGTCTGCAGCTGACATGTTGCAATGTCTTAGGCTGGACATGCCTGGGCCTTTTCCCTCACACTTAAACCTGAATTTCAACAAGCTACACGTGGCAGTTCTACGCGCTTCTACCCCTCAGGTGCCTGCATTTGGATAACTGAGGCCAAATGAAGTGACGAGAGGGTCTCCTCGCCCAGGAGGTCTGGTGTCTGATAAGAGACTGAATCACGAGCTCACAGAGAGGGACAGTCACACACCGGTACAGCAAGAAAGTGGCCACCTGCTAGCCGAGAGGGGCCCTCAGAAGAAACCAACCCTGTCAGCAACTCGAAGTCAGACTTCCAGCCTGCATGCTGTGAGAAAATCCAGCCACTCAGCTTGCAGGATTTTGGGAGCACACTCTGACGCAGGTAGGGGTCACTTTTCCTTCTGACTGACTACCCGGGACCCTACTCCTTGGGATCACTGGCCAGAGAGGGGACTCAAAAGTCTCTGTGCACTGGACATTACCAGTCCTGTAGTCATGGATTCGCAAGACACGGGTCAGAACACAGGGCTCCCTGCGCCCTGAGGACCAGTCTGGAGGGAGCTCACTGCACCCTCCCAGAAACCACAGAGAAACACTTAAGAACAGGGTGAAGCAGCAGCTGGGGCCAGCTGACCTCGCCCCGGGATGCATCGGAGACCCTGGAAGCCCCTCGCCACTGTTCTCTTCAAGATCCCGTCTGTACTGAACACATGCTGGCTTTCTCCTAGCCATCCCTGAAACGACAACGTGACACCTATTTTTATGGCACTTACACAGTAGCAGGAAGCAGGAAAGTCGCCCACGGATCCTTTCAAGTGTGGGAAGGACGGTGGGTACTCATGCAAATAGACACCATTCCCCACAGACTGGTGTCTACAGGGGTTCTGGAACCAGACTTGCTGGTGGGACCTGGAGGTTCAATTGGTTTTAAGAAGGGCCACACGTATGGGATTGAAACCAAGACGCCAGGTAGGCTCATCCATAGATTAAGTACGATGAAACTTGCTTCTCAGCTCCTGTCACTCAAGCCGAGCCTGGGGGCGGAGCCTCATTGCAGGAGTGGGAAGGAGCCAGAGGAACTGTCCAGAAAGGTCCCTGTACATCGGCTTAAGCAGAGGGGTCAGGGTGGTCAGGGCGCTGGCAGGCCCCCTGCACCTTGCCAGGGCAGGCCTGGGCGCAAGCTCACTGCAACCCCCCAGAAGTGCAATAAAGCAGGTTCTGCCATCCTTCGGGGGGGGGGAGTGAGGCTTGGAAAAGCCAGCTAATGGGTCCAGGACACTGGCCCGTTTGGAGGTCAGTTCCAGACTTCAGCCAGGTCTCCCAGTTCGGAACCCCACAGAGGAGCCAGGCAGGGTCCAGTGGAGGGGCTTCCAGGCAGGGTCCAGTGGAGGGGCTCAGAGGGAACTGGAGAGAAAGCTTCTTTGGGAGACTGTGGGTCAGGCTGGTCCCATCTGGACACTTCCGGCCACTCGCCCCATTCCTTTACAGCGTTCATGTCCACCAGCTCACACACGTAAATGCATTCGTGTTTGTATACATGTGCAGGCACACGCCCACGCACGTACACAACTTTCATGCAGGCACTTGTGTGTACATCCATGTACATCCATGTACATCCATGTAGGCATTAAACTCATGACCCACTCACATGTACAACCGGGTACATTCTCACACAGTACATGTAATGCACATGTTCACACACTCTCATGTATGCATGTCACATGTGTAGACACGCAACTCACACACACATTTATAGTCACATGCACATTCATATAACATGCATACAACAGGCTCACATTTGCACATATTCAGTGACACATGAAATCTTGCATAATGATATGCACCCACATTTACAATCATGTGTACCCTTATAATGCATGCGCACATATGATCACATATATGCACACTTGCATTTGCAAGTCACATGTACATTTATGCAATACATGCATGTACATGCTCACATTCATGTGTATGCATGTAGGCATGAACTCACATGCACACTTATGAACACATGCTCATACATATACATGTATTCATACAGTTATGCATACACTAACATGCACACTGACGTACACACGGTCCCATACATGTTCACACATACATTCACACTCACCTTCATGCATTCACTCATGCATACAGTTACACATGTGGGGTGAACACTTACATGCTCATACATTGCATGCGCACACCTGCTCACACTCACATGCAGACATACATTCACTCACATGCACATTCACATACACAGTCATACTCATACACTGCATGAACACACATACTCATACTTGTATGCATACAATTGCACACACACACTAATATACACACTGACATATACACAGTGATATACGTGCTCACGTAGTGCATGTACACACATGCTCACACTCACATACGGGCATATATTCACCGACACATACACACTTGCATATACAGTTACACTCATGTAATGCACACATACACATGCTTACCACCACATGTATCACATGCTCCTACACTCTTGAGGATGCGCGCGTGCGCATATGTACATACACACACTCACGCGCGCACACACACACGGTCACTCTTCCGCACCAGCTCATGCTCTGCTGTAATGTATCCCACCGCCACCATGGGAACGTGGCCTTCCTCTGACTGCAGCACGGCGGATCTGAAGACAAGATGTCGTTGGACGATAACAAGCCGTACGCCACATAAAAGCTGCAGCTAATAAATGAACAGACCCCGCTTTCTTCGTGTGATGTTCTTCCCGGGAGAACCAAACGCTGGCAGATTTTAGTTAAATTGTATTTTTCAAACACCAGAACGCATTCTAATTGCTCTATGATTTGTTTCACAACTCGAAGCTGGAAATAAATTCTGTCTCAGAAGTTCTCATTGCCCAGTTGAAAACACCCCTGGCCCGGCCCAGCCCCTGCCCTCTCGGCCCAGATTTCCTGGCTCCATCCGGAAAATAAATTTTCTCATTTGTGGATGTGAATCGAAGCAGATGTATGAAACTTCTAATCCTCCAGGTTAATCACGAGCATTTGGGGGTGTTGGTGCCACATTACTTAATCACGAGAGAGGACCATCTTGTTAATTAAAGCAAATTGATTAGGTGCTGGGCCCCTTCAGAATGACAAGCACACGGAGCTATTTCTGTGAACACTTCAGTTTTTATTTCGGTCATAAATATGAATTTTTTTCATTAAATGGGAAATTTCATTCTGCTCAGATGAGAAACAAAAGAAAAACTTGGGCTATGAAGCTAATTCTGGCCTTGCCTTCCCCAGAGTCAAGTCCCGTTGCTCTGCCTGCCGACTCACGAGCTAAATGTGTTAGTTGCTCTTGAATCGTCAGGGCTCTGCTAGGATAGGGGAATCTCATGTTAAAGGAGGTTGGGTTTTTCGTCTGCTTGTTTGGATTTTGTTTCCCTCTGTTTGGGGCATTTTGAGTCAAAGTCTCACGAGTAGCCCAGGCTAGCCCAAAGCTTGTCTTCCTCCTTGCCCAACTTCTCAGTGCTGTGGCTACAGACACGTCCCACCTGGAAGGTCTCTAGGTCCCTCATGGAACCTCGAGAGTCACTGCCCCGCACCAGTAAAGGAAGCGTTGGGAAAAAAGCCGTGTGCAG
The DNA here is from genome assembly GCA_023101885.1 of Typhlomys cinereus. Lineage (NCBI taxonomy): Eukaryota > Metazoa > Chordata > Mammalia > Rodentia > Platacanthomyidae > Typhlomys > Typhlomys cinereus. Next base: position 65,783 of record JALPQD010000991.1, read on the forward strand.
CCTGTGCCTACTGCAGCAGCTCTGCTCACGTCCTGAAGTTACCCATGGGTGAGGTGGCCCCTGTTTGACAGATGTTGGAAAAACAGTCCGTCGCCCAAAGTCTCCCCCCAGCTAGGAAACAGCCGAACGGGGCTGCGAACCTGGGTCTCCTTAAAGCTAAGGGCTTCCTTGCCGCCCCACCAGGCATGGCTTACAGATGGCCGAGAGCTGTTTGTGTCTCTTCCCCAGGGTCCGCCAAGAGGAAAGCGCTCGGTGGGTGGAATCTGTTTTGTGGGGTGCAGATGCGCATCCTCTCCAGGCGCCTCTCTACGCTTTTCTCTGGGACAGTGAGTTCTCCCTAGAGGAGGGGGGCTTCTGGGGAGGAGGATGTATTAATACATGCAAATCCGTCTCTCCAAGGTGGGCCTGATGCTGTGGCTCGGGCTTTAGTGACTGCCCACAGCTGTGTGAACCCCTAGGTCCTACCCCGGGCAGTACAAGGAGGGGTCATTTCCTGTTTCCCTACAGCCCCCAGGCATACACTGATGTGACTTTAAAAAAAAAAATCCCATCTGCAAACTTATTTTCCCTCCAATGGTTCGTGCAAAGTCTCAAAATATGTTTGCAGGGAGTTTTCTGAATGCTCATGTCAACGGTTAAAGATGACTGCCGACTGCAGCATAGAGAAAACCGATGGGCAGGCAGAGCCCCAGGCTGTACTCGGCTTCCAGAGAACTTTCCCAAATGGAGTGAGCTTTCCTCTGCATAATTACAGGTCACCCCATGGTCTCAGCTCCATACCACTAAAGTGGCCTGATTCCCAGGAAAGGCTTCTGACTTTTTTCCAAAGCGAAGGCTCACTTTGCGTTTTCCACAAGGACGAATTCAGCAAAAGGTAGATTTGATCGACTTTGTGCATCCAAAAGACTTGAAACAAGAGGTCCTAGAATGCGGCGGCTTCAGAAGACGTGAGAGTCAGGGCAGGTGGATATTCTAAAATTGAAACCAGGGCTAGGGCTGGCTCAGTGGTTATAAATCACATGCATGCAAGCAAAAGGACCTGAGTTCGGATCCCTAGAGCCCAAGTAAAAAAAGCCAAGTAGGTATGGCTGCCTGAGAGTAACTCCAGCTCCGAGGACGGAGCCTGGAACCGGACACCCCCAATCCCCCCTCCCCCACCCTCCCCCCACCCTCCCCCCAGGCTCCTAGCCAGCTAGCCTTAAGGATTGTTCTGGGTTTATTTAGAGACCCAGGACAGAAACAAAAAGGTAGGAAAGCGATCAAGGGTGATTCCTGACATCAGCCTCAGGCCTCCACGCATGTACACGCACATGTACCTATGGTCATGGGACACATGCACACTCACGTGTACCCATGGTCATGGGACACATGCACACTCGTGCACCCATACTCATGGAACATGCGTGCATACCCACATGTAAAATACACATCCACACCACACCTCATGCACACATACACATGAAAAGGAAAAGCATGCTAGAATTGTGGCTCGGCGGTTGTCATGGTTAGGCACGAGTGACAACCTGATTGTTCAGGGTTTGAGCTCTGGGCACATTTGTGGAGAATTAGTAGTTGAGTTAAGCCCAGAGCCAACCTGAAGGACATCGTCTAGCTGATGGGGAAGACACAGCCTATGGTGGGTGGGATTAGGGTGGGTGGAATAAATCTCAGAGAGCTGGTTGAGAGAGTGGGCATCCTTCTGTTCACTTGGCCAGACATGCTGGTCTGGCAAGTAAGGATTGTCCATCTCTCAGCTGTTATGCGCTGATGGTGTGGCCAGTTCCCTCGGCCCTGGTGTTGGTGCCAGCTCTCCCGTCAAGCTGGACTGAGAACTGTAACCAGGAATCGTAAGAGAGAATAAACCCTTGTTCCCTTAAGCCGTTTGATGGTCATTTATCAGCAACTATGCAGGGGACTGCAACAGCGGTAGAGTGCTTGCCAAGCATGCATGAAGTCCTGGGTTCGAGCCCTCGCAACAGACATTCTTCCTCCTCTAGCTACTATACAACCCAAAGAGTCAACAGAAGTAGAAACCTTGGACTAGAGAGACAGATAGCTCAGGGGATAAGCTTTTGCCTCACAAGCAAAAGGATCTGAGTTTGGACCCCCAGATCCCATATAAAAATGCAGACAGAAATGGCGGCAGCTGCACTTTCACCCCTTGAGGGTGGAGCCTGGGAAATCCCATAGCAACACAACAAGGAGATAGAGTAATCCAGGGTGAATTTTGAAAAAAAATTTTTTTTGTTATTTATTTTTTATTCAATTGTGTGTGTATGCATATGGGAACCACCATGGATGCCTCCACTTCCTCCTTGTTTACTCTGCCCCGGGATTCACAGGCTCCGCCTTACCAGGACCAGAAACGCAGGCTGCCCCCGCTTCCGCCCCCGCTTCCGCCCGGCATCTATAAGTGGGGTCTAGGATCTGAACTCAGGACCTTCTGCCTGCAAGGCAGAGGCTTAACCCCTGAGCCACCTCTCCAGCCCCCAGGGTGAATTTTGATTTCACCCTTTAGTCTCCACAGGCATACATGCTTAAGTGCCCTCTTCTACACACACACACACACACACACACACACACACACACACACACACACGCTACATATATGAAGTAGGGACTTTTCCAAGCAGACCATGCCACGGTCCATGCTAACAATGTGGAAGACACCTGAGTGTAGTCTGATGGTTGACATGCTCTTCTGGGATTATCACATGTGACCATTGAGATCACATGTCACCTGGAAAACCCCACCAAAGCAAGGCATGTGTGGCCCAGGCTCCACACTTCAGATGAGCTGAGTGTCTACCTGTCTGTCAGTGAGGAGGGTTATCAGGGAGTATTCAAAAAAGTTGAGCAGCCTGAGTGCTAGGCTGGTGGGATTAGCACTGTCAGAAACATTAGCTCTGTTGACTCGAGGTAACATTTCAGGGTTGCACCTCTAGTTCCAGCATGTGGGAGGTAAAGGCAGGAGGATAGGGAATTCAGGAGCCTGTCGAGGTTGGGGTGTAGCTCGAGAGTAGGATTGCCTGACACACAGGAGCCCCGGACTGAGCACGAACTTGGGAGACGAAGTCCCAGAGCCCATGTCTATGGAGCTGGAAAGAAGGATGCGGCGCGGCCCCTGACATCAGACAAGGGAAGACACCGCGTCTTGGCAGAGGAGCCGTTGACGTCCAAGTGCAAAGGCGGCGCAGCCCCTCGGCTGGCCTGGAAGCTCTGGGCTCCAGGCACTGCCAGGCCTCGAGGAGGAGGACAGAGTTACTAAGAGACAAGGGAGGTGCCCATGGCGATCTGTGCTGGAGGTGACGTCTCTAAAGGACAGGCCGTCCCAGGGTTCTGGGGGCTCTGCGGGGAAAGGACGGTGAGCGGGCTGGGCACGGGCCCCCGAAGCACAGCACTTGTCCAGTGTGCACAAGGCCCCGGGTGCACATCCCCGATGGCACAACCCCCACATACACACCACACCCCCACCATGCACACATACACACCCCCACCATGCATACATACACACCACACACCATGCACACATACACACCACACACCATGCACACATACACACATATACACCACACACACCCCACCATGCACACATATACACCACACACACCCCACCATGCACACATATACACCACACACCCCACCATGCACACATACACACCACACCCCCACCATGCACACATACACACCACACCCCCACCATGCACACATACACACCACACACCTCCACCATGCACACATATACACCACACACACCCCACCATGCACACATACACACCCCCCCACCATGCACACATACACACATCCCACCATGCACACATACACACCACACCCCCCACCATGCACACATATACACCACACACACCCCACCATGCACACATATACACCACACACCATGCACCATGCACACATATACACCACACACACCCCACCATGCACACATATACACCACACACACCCCACCATGCACACATATATACCACACACCATGCACCATGCACACATATACACCACACACACCCCACCATGCACACATATACACCACACACCATGCACCATGCACACATATACATCACACACCCCACACCATGCACACATATACACCCCACACCACACACACCATGCACACATATACACTACACACCCACCCACACCATGCACACATATACACTACACACCCACACTATGCACACATATACACCACCCACACCCACACTATGCACACATATACACCACACACACCCACACCATGCACACCACATACCACACCCCCCCACTATGCACACATATACACCACACCACACATACCATGTACACATGTACCACACCCCCCACCATGCACATATACGTTCGTGCGTACACAACATGCACACATACCACACACCATGCACACCCCACACACCATGCACACACACACACAACTACATGCACAATACACGCCATGCACAGGTGGATATATCCCCCCACACATACACACACGTGCGCATACGCGCATGAACTCGTGGACACACACAATTACATGCACACACGCACCACTCCCAGGCACACCACACACACACACACACACACCCAGAGGATGGGATTGTGGATCCAGACACTGAAAATTCTGCTTGACTGAACTATCCTCAGCCCCTGAACTGCCCACTAAACCCACCTGCCCACACCCTAGAACCAGCCGGTTCCTTCGGCCAAAGCTGCACACTGTCAGCCGGAACTAGAGCACGTTCCTCCCTCCACCGCTCGGCAGCCTTCCGTGCCTGTGACAAGCTCCGACACGACCTTACAGAGATGAAGGTTTATTTTTAGCTCAGAGTTCCGGAGGGTTCTCGAAGGTCACTTGGCCCCTGTGGCAGCAGGTACCGTGGTAAGTGTATGACTGAACCCTGCTTCCCTCGGGGGACTGGGGAGAAAGAAGAGGGGGTCCTGGTCCTGAGAATCTCTTCAAAGAAGAAGGGGAGAGAGAGGGAGAGGGAGAGAGGGAGGAGAAGGAGAGAGGAGGGAGGGAGGGAGAGAGGAGGGAAGGAGAGAGAGAGAGAGAGAGAGAGAGAGAGAGAGAGAGAGAGAGAGAGAGGGAGAGAGGAAGGAGGGAGGGAGAGAGAGAGAGTGATAGCCTTTTCAAGGACACCCCAATCCCCCCACCTACCTTTCTTCTACTAGACCTCTAGTCCCTAAAGGTGGCCTCTGGCCTCATCATGGCGAGGGGGGGGGCAAGGCTTCATAACATGGGCCTTTTAGGCAATAGTTGAGAGCTGAATCTCTCTCTCTCTCTCTCTTTCTCCCTCTGAAAATAATATATACAAAAACCCTCTAAATCAAGACAGACATAGAGTCAGAAGAAAAAGGAAGGAAGGAAGTGGGGAAAGAGCGAGGGAAAAAGGAAGGAGGAAAGGAAGGAAAGAAGGAAGGGAGGGAGGAAAAAAGAAGGAAGGGTAGAAGGAAGGTAGGGAGAAAGGGAGGAAGGAAGGAGGGAAGGAAGGAAGGAAGAAAAGAAGGAAGGAAAGGAGGGAAGGAGGGAGGGAGAGAGGAAGGAAGGGAGAAGAAAGAAGAGAGAAAGGGAGAGAGGGAGGGAGAAAAGGAGGGAGGGAGGGAGGAGCACTCTGACTTGTGAACATGAAGGGGAATTCTCTTCTGGGGACCCCGACTAACTGCACACGCTCTTTCACAACATGTGGGGTCCACAGTGAAATCTGGCTGCACAGAAAGCCCGGGCTCCCATGGCTCTGGGGAGGGGCTGAGGCTCAATGCTTGATGGCTGGGCACAGTCACCTCCACCTGGCAGCCTCTTCCGGTTCCTGCCCTGCGGTGAGGCAGTCCCACCCCGGAGGGACGTCCACTCCCGGCTTAAAGATCACAGACGGCCTCCGCGGTGTGGACGCGGTGTATCCCCATGGGTGTGTGTGTGTGCGTGTGCGCGTGTGCGTGTGCGCGCGCGCGTGTGCGTTGGAAGCTTGGTCCCCTACTTGGCCATGTTAACAGGTGGTGGGTTCTTCAAGAGGCGGGGCCTAGCGAGAGGTGCTTAGGCTATTGGATGAGATGCGGCTGAAAGAGATTAAGGAGTTATTTCTCACAAGAGCGAGAGCGGCTCTCTAATGCCATCCGTCCCGATGTGATCTGTCCCATGCTGCCTAGATTCCTCCCCCCCAAAGCTGTGAGCCGAATAAACCTTCTCCATAAATGACCCCTCCTCGGATATTTTGTTACGACAACAACAACAAAATCGACAAGGGCAATTACAAAGCCTGGGACTGCGTGGGAAAGAATTCTATACATGAACACCCCTTTACCCGTGGCTGGACGCAAGCTGCCCGTGACGAGAGAGGTCCCCAGCTCGGAACTTGGGACCCCCAGGCCCAAGAAAACCATTGTAAAAACTGAGACAGGCCTGCGCATGACTATCCCGCCCCCCGTCCCTGCCTGCTGGGGGGGTGCAGCAGTGACATTCTAGGGGTGCTGGGCCGACACTGTCGTCGCTCCCTCTGGGGCCATCCCATCCTCCTTCCTAAGGAAGCCTTGACTCTGTTCTCGTGGCATGGTGCCCAGCCCCAGGAGATAGATCAAGAGTAGCCGGAGCCTCCTGGTTGGCACCCTGGCACCCTCCAGGGCAAGAGGGTGAAGGTGGTCACGTGAGCTAGTTCCGGGGGGACTCTGTAAGAATGGTCTCCCAGCTTCAAACACAGGGAGGTTTCCTGTGCAGGAAGAGGATTTCTCCTTCTTCTTCCTACCTTGGCTATCCAGGTGTGTGGCTTGAGGGGAGAAAACTACGGCAGACGGGGCCTGGCACCCAGCTGTGGCCCCAGCACCCGCCTGCTGGTTGTCTCTGTGGGAAGCAGGTTCAGTGCCTGTCACGTGAAGCGGCTCCAGGCAGCCACGCTTAGAGCTCCGAGCTCCTACCACCGCCGTCAAAGGCACCGTGGTTACCGCTAAACAGTGACTACTGCTTGCTTGCGACCCTAGCACCTCAGGGGGCTGAGACAGAAAGGTTGCCCCAAGTCCCGAGCCAGTCTGGGCTCCCTAGTGAGACCCCAGTCTGAAATATGCAAAAACAGGAACAAAAACAAAAAGCATAAAAACTGATTCTATTGGCCCGTTTCCCATTATTGTGATGAAATAGCCGAAGCCGGTTACTTTACGAAGAAGAAAGGTGGTTTTGCTCATGGATTTAGAGAGCGCAAGGGCAAGAGTGCACAGCCTCATACTTTTGGCTTCTGAAGAGATGGGGATGAGGGGGTGACAGGGAAGGAGAGAGGGGTGGGAGGAGGAGAGAGAAGGAGAAAGGAAGAAAGAGGGAAAGGGGAAGAGAGAAAGAATGGGTAGGAAGGGGAGAGGGAGAGAGAGGAAGAAGGAAAAGGAGAGGAAGAGGGGAATGTAGATCAGTCATGACCAGGCAGCCAGAACAGGCGTGGGGACCCACACTCCCTCGAACCTGCATGCCTGCCGTGGGCCCAAGGAATTAAAGTAGGCTGACCCTCTTAGAGGTCCACGCTGCCTGCCACCTCCCCCCTAAACATCCAACACATCCATCATCCCCTTGGGGCATGAGGATGCCAAGCCATATCCAAACCCTTGCCTTTCCCGGGTGCGCTCACTGGCTGTCCCTCACACTCGACATCATGACCCCGTGTTAGAGATGAGGAAGGTGGAGCTCAGGGAGATTAAGACCATGCATGGACACTTGTATACTGGAGAAACAGACCCCTGTCTCCTCTCCATTGAGAGGACACCCCCCAACCTTCAGGAGCCAGACCCACCTCCTGCCTTCAAAGTCAGTGTGAAAACAACCAATTCAACAAGCCTTCCAAAAAACATCTTGCAAAGGAGCCCCGCAAACAGTCAACTGTTCTAAGCAGGCGGCTATTATTATAAAACTCTCCCAAAGAGCAGCATTTCAGAAACAAAAACAAAAACAAAAACAACATTGTTGGAAAGGCAAGGGAAAAAAAAAAAAAAAAAAGAAAAAGCAGGGCATTAAGTGTGCCAGGAAGTAATTGGAAGGAAACTGTTTGGGGGGTGGGGGTTTGGAGCCAGGAAATGTCAGGGGAACAAATCAGTCCGGATTTATGCTCCGAGCAGTGCTAGTCAATCGGACCCCATAGAGCACGTGGGACATGCAGACTAGAAAAGAAGGAAAAGCCACGTTAGGTCCTGAGTTTGACATCCACGCAGGGGAGCTAGCTCGCTGACCAGCAAGGACGGCACTTGGACGTCTCGTCGGCCTCTCTGGGTTTCCCTCGCTTTTACACTGATTGGTGTGGACAGGAGAAGGCCACCGGCCAACAAAGCGTCCATTGTGAGCTGGGCAAGGCCGCTTCTGAATCCCACGAAATGTTGCCTTAATCCTTGCATCGATTTTTTTTTCAGCTGCAGTATGAAAGTTATGCATGTTAAATACCGCCTGTAACGGCTCTAGCTCAGAAATCTTGATATCCTAAAAGCCATTTCTTTCCCATTCGGATCCTGGGAAGGGTCTTTTGAGAATCACAAAGGACAATCGGTATTCCTTCTTGATCTACATTATCAGCCGCATCAGCCCCAGAAAAATTTAATGCCACACTTTTGTTCCCTAGGGAAGCAGGCCAGGGGACCCCCAATCAACAGTGGCTTTTGTTGACCCATTTGTCCCCCCTCCTGACATTAAAGTGTGTGCTTGGCAAGACTTTCTTTTCTTTAATTTGGATATGGTTTTGGCCTCGGATCCTGCTGGTTAAAGGACAAGCGGCAGACAGGCACCCACACATCGACTACCACCAGGAGCGAGCCCAGGGGAAAAGCACATTTCCAGGCCGGCTCCTCGTTCATAGCCAACGGGTGGGAAAAATATCCATGCGTCGATTTCAAGTCAGCGACTGGCTCCCTGGGAAGTCCCTCCCACAGAGTTCTCACCGGACAGAGAAATCACCGGCAAAGTTCGGCGCTCATTTCCCATCCAGGGACCTTTAGCTGGTGGTGGGAACTCCCTGGTGTCCCGAGAAATGGATTCTCTGGGGACATGGGACACCCAAGCCAGCAGACAAGCCACCCTGAGTGTGTGGGTACTGCGCCACCTCTGATTCTTTCAGGAAGGGAAAAGGAGCATGGTGGTGCACCCCCAAAAATCTCAGCCCCCTGGAGACAAAGGCATTGCTGGAGACAGAGGAATTACTGCAATGTGAGGCCAGTTTGGTCTCCACAGAGAATTTTAGGCCAGCCAATGCCGCCTAGGAAGACCGAGTCTCAACAGAAAAAAAGAATAATAGGAGAAGGAAGAGAGGAGGGGCTAGGGCGAGATGAAAGGAGAGTTGGCAGGTGGCTAAGAGCGCTTGCTCTACATCATGAGGACCAGAGTTCAGATCCCATCACCCACACAGGCCAAGCTTCCCGCAAACATCTGACTAAGAAAAAGGTGTGGTAGCGTTGCCCCGCCTGAGATGGCAAATCAACGCCATCGGCACTCAACTCCACGTTCAGGGACTGGCACGGGCTAAAGGCACACCTCTGCCAGCTGGGGCCCTGCGGGGTTGAAGGTGGGCATAAAGATCGTATCTAGACACCGCGAGGAGTTGGACGCCCTCTTCCCGGTCAGGAGGCGAGGCTCATTTCCTGCGGTGTTGTCACAGGTAGATACCAGCGTCAACTTGGCAACTGAAGGTGCTGCGCTCTGGGCACAGCTGTGAGAAATGAGTAGTTGAGTCAAACCCAGAGCAAATCTGCAGGAGATGGTCAGGCTGATGGGGAAGGCCCAGCGCTTGGTGGGCAGGGCTGCGCTCTGGGCGGGTGAGTAAGAGGAGGGAGCCGGGGAAGGAAGTTGGTGTCCTTTGATATGCTTGGTCTGGCGTGTTGGTTTGGCAAGTGAGGATTGTCCTGTGGATCTGGTGTGGCCAGCTCCCGCAGCCCCGCGTGCTGGTGTGAATTCTGCCGCCAAAATGCACTAGGAAAGGCTAGTGGCAATAACGCAGGGTGACTGCAGCACATGTTAATTGTCTCCCCTCCCACCATGGACATCTCAAAGGGGCAGAGATAGAAGGATGTGTGCGTGTGTGGGAGGGGGTTGCTGGGTTCCATCTTAGCTGCGAGGGAGCCCGGGGTTCAGGAGGAGACTCTGCCTCAGAGGAATAGGCAGAAAGAAATGGAAGCCGGCAACCGACGCCCTCTTCTGGCCTCCATGTGTACGACAGGCACATGCACACAGAGACATAGATCTCAGCAATAGGGATGCGCAGGAGGGAAAACGGGATAGCAAAGAGGAGGAAGCAGAAGAGGAGTCGGAAGGAGAGCTTCAAAAGGATCAACACTTGGGCTACAGGCATAGGCCGAGCACTTGCCCGGCTTATGGGAGGCCCGGGTTCCAGGACCCCCACATTTCCCATCAGCACCTGCTTCCCCGAGGCTCCATCACTCACAGTGCAGACTTATCTTGTGAGTTTCTTGTACACAGGTCTTGAGGGGGCTTCTGGTTCACTGTGACGAGACTCTGGGGTTATTTTTCCCTGGGTCACGGGAGCTTTGAAAGAGCAACTGCAGGCAGAGCACCCACGGGTAGAACTTTAACTGCCACAATCAGGGCAACACCTGGGGCCCTGGGGATTTGCCAGAAGATAGCAGATGTCAACTATGAAATCCTCCCAGGAGATGCAGGCTGACTGAAAGGGAAGGTTGCTTTCAGGGTGGCACCACTCTCAAGGGGGGAGTACAGGGGAAATGGGTTCAGGAAGCGGCGATTTTGTCCTGAGATCCCCTTGTGATCGCCAATCAACCCCACCAAGGATGGAAGGCGCCCTACTTTGTGTATTGGTTGCTGGGGCTTCGACTCAGTGCCTGGCATGGGGGGCCCTGCGGAGCTGAATGTATTAATAGAGATCATATCTAGGCCTAGTTTCCTTGCCACAGGGCATGGCTTGTTTCCTATCGTGTCTATTGTCTTGCTGCACACCCATGGGCCACAGGAGGAAGAGGATGACTCAAAGCTGGGAGGCAGGGCCAGAGGAAGCCCTGGCTCACGTGCGGGTATCTGTTCAGGAAATGGACCTGCTCCATGAAGTGGATGAAAGTTCTGACCAACGTCTCAGATGGGAGCTTGGAGGTCCACACACACACAACCATCCTTTTTATTGATTTCGTGTATTGAGACAGGCTCCCTCTGTAGCCCAGGCTGGGCCTGGAACTCATTATATAGCCCAGGCTGACCCCGAGTTCTCGCTAATTCTCCTGTCTCAGCCTCTCAAGTTCTGGGATTACTGGTGCGAGGCACCACGTCGCAATTTTAGCCCTAGTGAGTGTCACAAGACCCCTCGTGAGGCGCTGTCGGTACACGACGAGATGCCGCGACCCCCACGGCGTGGACGCTCGGCCGCAGCGTGCGTGCGCGCGGCTCGGGAGCACTGGATGCATTTCTTGCGCACACACACTCTCGCGTGGACACCGAGGGCTGACCAGCTGCTGCGCCCAGGCTGCACAGGAGTCTGTCAGTATTCCGGGAGCTCAGCGCTGGGGGGACGCGGCGCACACCGGGGGGAGCTCGGCTCTCAGGACCGTTACTCCAAGTCGGCCGCCCGGATTTACCCCTCCCCCTGCTCGGCCCTCCGCGGCCAGTTAAACCCGCGGCTCCTATCCCCGGGTAGGAGACTCTATAGCGGGCGCGGGGACATCGGGACCCCTTCGGACCAGCGCCTCGCCGCGCGGCCCGCGGAAGACCCCTCCCGGAGTGCCGGACACGCCGCCCCTCGCTCCCAGGGCAAGAACTGTCCCCCCACGTCCCGGGGCGGAGGATCGCGCGTCTCACCTCGCGCAGCAGCCGCTCCAGGTGCGGTTCGGCCCAGGCGGCCAGGGCGTCCGGCGGCCCCGCGCGCCCCGGCCGCTCGCGCTCCTGCTCCAGCGCCGCCACCCGGGCCTGCAGCGCGGCCGCCTGGGCGCCCAGCAGCAGGCAGGCGGCCGCGGAGCCCACGGACAGCAGCAGGCACAGCGCGCTGAGCGCGCGCGTCCCGGCCGAGCCGGCGGGGCGGCCGCTGCCCGCCGGGCCGCCCTTCTGCGCGTCGCCAGCGCCCGCGCGCTCGCCCCGGCTCATGGCGCGCTGGTCGCGCGTGGGCTCTCGGAGGGGGCGGTGCGGCCGGTACCCCTGGCCGCAGGCAGGGCGCGCGCGGGAGCCCGAGGCACAAGGTCGGCAGGGCGCGGGGCTCGGCCTCCGGGCTGCAGCGGATCGCGGCGCACGCCCCCTTGGCTGCCCGCTCCTCGGCCGCGGCCACTTTGGGCAGTTCCCTCTATGCAAATAGACCCTGCCAGAAAAAGGAGCCCGGACCCACCCCGGGGAGGGGCGGCGCGGCCGGCCCCGCGGGGCGGGGCAGGGCGGGGTGGGGTGCGCCGAGAGTCCCGGCCAGAACGGTCGCTGCGTGCGGGGCTCGCTCCAGCACCCCGCACCCCGGCGCAACCTCGCCGGCCCCTAGGCGGGCAGCACCGGTCGTGCCCCGCGAGAGCGCTGCCGCGGCTCCCCGGCGTGCCCCCCACTGCGACCCCGACCGGATTCGCGGGCGCGCCTTCCGCAGCCCATCGATGTCAGGAGCGCCAGCCGCGCCCTGGGAACGGTCTCCAGAACTTGCCGATTAACCTTTCTGACATTCGCAAAGTTCAAAACTTGGAACCCTGGGCAGCACTTCGCGGGTCGGGCCGCGATGGGTGGTGCCTTAGCGCCGCCTGGTGGCCGAAGGCCACCCCTGCACGTTCGTCTCGACAGGCTATTGAGACTCAGCAGAGCGGGGAGGCGGAGGCAGGAGGATTGCTGGGAGCTCGAGGCTAGTCTGGGGTCGTCACCGTGTGAGACTCTGTTGCAAAAGAAAGAGGCAAGCAAAACGCTGCCTGCTGGAATCTGAATTCTCTCGCCATTTATGTGGCAGCCCTGGGTGCTGGAGATCAATGGTGGCGTTTTGTCGGGAGAAGGGGGGAGCTTTCCGCTGAGAAAACTTCAACTCTAACGAACGGTAAAGGAACCTCAGCGTGGCACACATAGTGAGGGGCACGGCCACCTTTGATTTGAACTGCAGCCTGGGCTCCACCAGGAGCTGCGACAGGCGCGCCCAGACATGGGACTTGGGCCCAGAGCCAACCTGGAACACTCGCAGGAAAGCTGGACGGCAGGCTGGGCTCTCGCTGGCACGCAGGGCCCTATCAGGCATGTTTATATCATGGACCTAAGTAACTCTTCCACCAAGCTCAGGAAGGCCCACTTAAAAACAGCAAACAAGCAGTTTAGAGCTTTGTAATTTGGGCGACTCTGATGTTTTAAGACAAAGACCTGTTGTATTTGCTTTCCTTTGCTCTGAATCCTGGGGCTGTTTGCTTAATTCCTGTGGCTAGATTATCTGTCATTGAGACCCCCACCCACCCACCGGCTCACACATTCCTCCTACTCTCTTCCTTCAGAGTTGGGGGGTAGTGCCTGCTCGTAAGACCCCCTGCATGGGAACAGGAGGCTAGCAACTTTGTAGCTGTGGCCCTACTAAGCTGGGCTAAGGTGTTAAAACGAATGTATGCCCAAAGAAGGCTCTAAAAAGGATTGCTTGACAAATCCTGTCTGCATGAAAGGAAACCAGCCCTGCATTACGAACTAGTACTCATTCTTATTGCAAGCACATATGTAAATTACCCACCGCCTACCTGGTTCTTAAATTGAGAGAGGGGAGAGGAGAGTGTGTGTATTGGGGTAGGCACACCATACTGCACAGGTGGAGGTCAGAGGACAACTTTCAGAAGCCAGTTCTCTCCTTCCACCACACGGGCTTCTGGGGATGGAATCGGGTCTCCACGTTTGAAGGTGAACATCCCCCCGCCCCCAGCCATTTCATCAGCGCTACCTGTATTAATGTCGCTCCCAGGCCTCTGGCCTTGACTGCTAACCTGTCTCCAATCCCCTCCTCTCCGGTGTGTGAAGTCCAGCTCCCAGATCTTCAATCCACTGACTCCCCACAGCGCTCAGTCTCAGGGAGTCACCCTCAGGCCCCTTCACCCAGAGCCAGGGGATGGGACTGTCCGTCACTGGAGTTACCCTTTAACTGCGTGTTTGTGTCCTTCGCTAGGTCTCCTCAAAGCTCTCTGGCACAGGGTTGGTGCTCAACAAACATTTGGTAAGTGAATTAAAATGAAGAAATAAGTTTACTGTCTGCAATTTGTTTTAAAAGGCAAGAAAGAAAACAGTCATGTGCCAGTTGGGAAAGGGTGATTGAAGACAGCTTGACTCAGCCGGGCTTTACAGGGGGGTGACGGGAAGCCAGCGGGGGGGGGGGGGGCGCGAGGAAGAACCCGGGTGGAATCCACAGTGGAAGCCATTATCATCTCAGCTGAAGGGAGGGAGGGAACAGCTGCCAGTGTCGCTTGGGTCCGCAGGAGGTCTGTGCTGGGCTCTGCAGGGACTGTGACCTTCCGTTCAGGACACCACTTCTACGAAACCATGCTGGGGAGGGGGATGGGGGAATCCTCCACGTCTCTCCTGCCGCGGCCTCCCACTGGCCAAACCCACAGGGCAGAGAGGAGAGCAGCCACCGAGACGCTCCATCCTGCCGTGTGCAGTTCACGACCGCCCTGAGTGCTAGCGGCCGCCACGCAGGGGTCTCTCCCGCAGTGGCATCCTCAGAGACCACGGTCACCTTTAGTCCAGGAAGGGCCGGCGGCTTGTTCCTCACCGCGGTGGCTCCTCTCTCCTGGCAGGATGCCCGGTCATGTGTGGAACCCACTGAACAGCCAGGGAGGTGGGTAGCCCACGGCAGGCACGTAGCCCACGGCAGGCACGGGCTCCGTGGAAGGAGCAGGCGGCGGGCAGGAGAGGCCGAGGTGTCCCCCCAGGGAACTCCAGTCTCTCACACAAGGCTTCTGGAACCCAGAGGTGGAAGCGAGGGTGGTTCTGCTAGCCACCATCACTCCCATGACCCACTGGTGCCAGGGACCTGGTACTTGCTGGGCCCTGTATGCCCAGAGTGTGAGGGGCTCATCATGCACTAGCTCCGGACATCCCTCTCTGAACTCTGGCAGGGGTCCCTGACCCTGCTTGGCAGTGAGCATATGCAGGTACCTTGCCACACTCCTTTGCCAAACCGCAAGCGAAATAAAAATGCAGTAACACCTGCTTGATGACTGATGCTCAGACCCTTCTGAATACAGGGGCATTGCAAAACATGCTCCCCGGTGGTCTTCTAGAAGGGGGCTATGTGAGTCCATATTAAAGACCACAATAAGGTTTAACTATGTTCAACAGGCTATTCAAAGCTGCAAGGTGTGCGGGCACCTATGAGTCCTTCCTGTGCCCTCCGTGCAAACGTGCAAGCTGAGCTGGAAGGTTCTGGAACTTACGCCAGGCCCACAGTGCCTGCAGCCCTTGCTCCGCTGGCTGGCAGGACAACTGGACATGCTGCGTGCCTTCAGAGCCTGCTTCTGGCTCTGAAGTTGTCAAATGCACAGCAACAGGGACCATCCAACTCGATCTACTGTCCTGTCTGAAACTCCGTGGCACAGTCAGGAAACCGTGGCGTTCAAGGCACGGCATGGCGGGGGCGCGTGGGACAGGACAGCGGGGGTGCGTGGGACAGGACGGCGGGGACGCGTGGGACGGCATGGCGGGGGCGAGTGGGACAGGACAGGACGGCGGGGGCGCATGGGACAGGACGGCGGGGACACGTGGGACTGCCGCTCGGGAGGTGGGAAGAAGTGAACCCATTCCCTGCTCTCCCGCAGCCTCCCAGGCCACAGGAAGCTCTGGAGAGAGCTGGGGCCAAGGAGTGAGGAATCACAAAGGGGAGTGCTGGAGGGGAACGGCCACCTAGCGCTCTGTGTCCAGGAGGCTGGGGGCGCTCATCACGTGTGAAGGGACACGGAGGCCAGGAAGGAATCACAAAGTGGGTACTCTAGCACTACGTGCAGCAAACCCACAGGCCAGCGGCAGCCTTTCCTTCCAGCTTGCATAGACGCCGGGGAGAGTAACTGAACAGCTTCCATTGGGCGAGGAGATGACCAGCCTACAAGGCGTCACCCTGCCTGAAGCCTGAATCCCAAACCTAAAGTGCCTGAACCAAACCAAGGAACACGACCCTCAGGGCCAACGCGGGCCGGATGCCACACCAGCCAGCGCTGGCGAGGCGAGATGCAGGTGCAAAGACCACACGAGCAGTGGCCAAAGCCGGGACCCAGGCGGAAGCCACACTCAGCACTGACCAGGACAGAAGTGGTGGCCAAGGCTTTAGTCCTAACTGTGCCTGGGGCTCCAGGAGCTGACGGAGATGCTGGAGACGCACACGACGCCTTTTAAAGACCTGAAGCTACATTCTGAGTAAACACACTGGAGGGGAATAAATACGCCAGGGGACAACAGTGACCAATCTGGAAATGCGGCACAAGAAGCAAGTGAAGCCAGAACAGAAGGACCAGACACCAGGGGCTGTGGCTGCTGCAGAACCTAAGGGAAAGAGAGAGAGACAGACAGACAGACAGACACACAGATAACAGACACATACAGAGATATACACATGAAATCTGAATAAGTAATGGCTGAATTGTTTTGTAAATTGGAGAATGCAGTACATGGATTCAAAGAACTTCAAGGAACCCGGACGCAAGAAACACGAAGACAGCCAGGCAAGGCCTTCTGAAAAAATGGGGAAGAAAATGCAAGGTTTAAAGGACCACAGGTAGCAGCTTCTCAAACGCAACCCCTGAACCAGGAAAAACTTTCATCCACTGAGAACCAAGCCAAGGCGCGCTGGGGGAGAAGTCAGACATGGGCCTGATGCCCGCAATCCTGGCACTTGGGGTTGAGGCCGAAGGTTCCCAGGTTCAAGCCCAGCAGGTGTCACAATGAAACCTCGTCTCAAAACAAAGAAGAGAAACACTCAACTGGCAGATTGGCAGAAAGAATTTGCCATCACTACAACGAACGTGTATGGAGTAATCCAGGGCAGGAAAATCATACTAGAAAGAAATACAAATTGTACAAATAACGGAAGAGCACAGCAAGTCTACTTGGGTAAATACAACTTCCTGCTTGGCATGGAAGCAAGAGTTCAGGAGTTTAAGCCCAGCAGGTCTGAGGCCAGCCTGTGTTGCATGTTTGTCTTTTTTTAATTTAGAGAGTGTGTGTATGAGAGAGAGAAAGAGAAAGAGAGAGAGAGAGAGAGAGAGAGAGAGAGAGAAGTGGGGGCACTGTGTGGGCCCTGTGGAGGTCCAAGGGTGACTCTGGAATCATCCTGGATTGTTTCTATCTCTTTTGCTTCCATCTAGGATTTCCCAGGTTCCACCTTCCAGAGCCACAAATGCAAGCCTCCGTCATTCCTGCCTGGGGTTTTTCACATGGGCCTTCTGCTTGCAAGGCAGAGTCTTAATCCCTGAGCCATCTTTCCAGCCCGTAGTTGTCTTAAAACAAACTTACTTACTAGTATTTAAAATCTTGGGCTTATGATCCTCGCAATCAGTGGCTAAGGAAGGGGATTGCCTTGAGTTCAGGGTCAGCCGAGGCTAGAGACCTTGTCTCAATCCCACTAAAATCTAATTAATGACTTCAGATAAAAAGAGCATCTGTTGGTCTGGAGAGATGGCTAAGGTAGAATGAGATTCAGACTCACAAGCAGAAAGTCCTGAGTTTGGATCCCAGGTCCCAAGTAAAAACACCAGGCAGAAATGGCGGAGGTTTGCACTTCCAGCCCTGGTGGGAGGAGCCTGGGAAATCCCAGAGAGAAGCAAAAAGGAGGGAGAAGCAATTCAGGATGATTCCCAAGTCACCCTTGGTCCTCCACAGGGACACACAGTGCCTTTTGAAACACACATACACGCAAAATAAAGTTTAAAAAAAAGCTTGAAATATTAGAAAAAAAAAGAGCACCTTATTGTACTTTCACATGTGGTTTAGTGGACCATAGTAGAAGCCGAGAAGGGAGGAAAGGCAGCTCAGTACTCTGCAGCTCTCTAATGTTGCTTGCGGTGTACTGTGGTGACCACAGAACAGAGGCAACTCTACCACACAGACAGCTGATGCAGCAACACGACTGAGGAAAGGTGTCACGACGGACAGAAAACAGCAAAATGGCCGCTCTAGACCCACCCTATTAAAATCACCATGTTCCGTGGTCTGAGTGAGAGTTGTCCTCCCCAGACTCGGGTGTTGGAATCCTTAGTTATGTTTGGGAAGGTGCTGGCACCTTTAGGAGTGGAGCCTTCCTGTAGGAAGGCAGGTCAAAGGGGTGGGGGTCTCAGTAGCCCCTCTGCTTCCTTGTCTGGGGGTCCGCTCACGCTGCCTCAGTCTCCAGGATTGAGAGCTCTGACCTGAACACCTCCAGCTTCTGCCACCCACCATGCTTGCTCTGCCACAATGGATTCCAGCCCCGTTCTGGAAACGGAAGAAAAATAAACCTCCCTCTGCTGTATCGGTGCAATCTGACAGCAGCAGTCAAGTGGAGACTGTAAATCTACCTGTGCTGGGGAAACAGGAAAAGATGGTGGAAATAATCGCTAGCCCTCTAGGTACGTACACCACCTCTCTGAACCCTCACGCCACCCCAGGAGCCAGGCATCTGACTTCAGTTCCCGACGGGGACCACAGAGAACGCAGAACTGGCCAGTGCTCTGCGTGTGAGAACACAAGCTGGGAGCGGAGCAGCCGTCGGGCGCTCTGCACCAAGCATCAGGCTGCAGCTTGTCTCCAAGGCCCGGGTGCACGTCGGGTGGGTGTAAACACAGGGCTCAGAAGGCAGAGACAGAAGGTGCCCAGGAAGGTGGGGAGAGACGGAGACAGCTAGGCCTCCATAAACACGTGCAGGCCTATCTCCCACATGTACATACATGCACACACACTACATATATTCTAAAAAATAAAAAGGACACACAAAATACTTCAGATTCAAAACCACTTTGGAAAGCATACAGTAAAAAGACCTTTCAAAATTGAACTACCAATAAGATACTAACCTCCTCTTACGCGTTCTTCCTCAAAACTTTACCTGCCTGTATTTGCCTTTAGTTAGGAATACCTGAAGCAACTTTTAAAAACACAATACATTCATTTCAGGGCCTGGAGAGCTGTCTCAGGGGTTAGACCTCTGCCTTCCAAGCCGAAGGTCCTAAGTTCAGATCCCAAGTCCCACTTAAAAAACTCCAGGCTGAAAAGGCAGCTCGTACTTCTGGCCCTGGTGGCGGAGCCTGGGAAATCCCAGAGTGAAGCAAAAAGGAGATAGAAGCAATCCAGGATGATTCCCCAAAGTCACTCTTGGTCCTCCACAGGGACACATACACATACAAATTTTAAAAAACAAAACAAAACAAAAAACACAATAAATTAGGTCACCTGGGTGTTGGAAGAGCAACTTCTCAAATCTGTAACTAATTTTTACTACACTACTTGAATGCAACTCACAGTATCTGAATGAACTAGACCCAAAAAATCTGTAGGGGCTTAGACCTCATAAGCAAATCTGACTACCCCTCATCTGAGTTTTAACATTTAAAACACAACTGAAACCAGGAATCAGAGCAAGAATGCACTAAATAGCAAACATTCTACTTCCCTACCAGTTTTAGTGAAATACACTAAACACAATGTCAGTAGATCAAAAACAGAATTCTACTAATTCTTTGTGCCACGGAGAAATGACTATTAGGAAAATAAAAGCACAGGGTATCATCTAGGTTCAAACATTTATAGAAAACGAGGCAGGACCACTGGACACTTCCAGTCCCCACACAGCACCCGTGCAGGATCACAGGACAAGCAGCCACCCACCTGGTCGACACTCAAGCACCTACCCAAGCAAAGTCAAAGGATGGTGGGAGGTCTGACCCTCGAGAGCACCGGCAAGGACTAGATGCGAAGGAGGCTGGGTGTCGGCGCGGACCAGCTCCTTCCGTGATGCGATCTGCCCGTCGCTGTTCTGCTCCCATGTGAACACTCATGGGCGACTAGTGTCAGTCAGCTTACAGGATACACAGGGACTAGAGGAAGAATGTCACTAGATGAATACGGATTATGAGTTCTCTGAGACAAATGACTCTTTAGCTGCTAAAAAGTGAGGCGGGAGGAAGGGATAGAGCGAGAACTCAACACTGCACATGCTGCCCAGGGCTGGATTCAAACAAAAACATTTTTTTTTTTTTTTTTAAAGATAGCCCTTGGCTTTAAGCAACAAGGATCATTTTGTTAAGCCATGGTATTAGTGGTATTCATTTATGTAATATATTTTTGTGGGCCACAAATGGAAAGATGTGGGAGAGAAGTGGTAGGAAAGGAGGTTTGTAGTGAGGAAAGTAGAGTGATGGAATTCTGGGTGAAAATAACAGAACTCACTGTGAAACTCTAATTTTTTTTTTTTTTAAAAAGCAGCATGCACAAAACCTGGCCTGTTAAAGATGCACAGAAATATTGTTGAAGGACTGTGGTGACTGGCATGTGTATTTAAGCACAACAGGCAAATAGGTAACAGTAAAAAGAAACCTTGCAAATGTCCTTTACTTTCTGAAGTTGGGCTCTTTGTTCAGAGGGGCCTTATTCTTTTTTTGGGGGGGGAGTGTGTGTTTGGGGGTGTAAAGAGAGGGCCTTTTAATGCGTGTGCTGTGGAGGCCCAGGGCTGACTGGAGGTCACCTGGACTGTGCGACCTCCTGACAGCTTGGCTCTGGGTTTCCCAGACTCGCGGGGTCAGAGGTGAAGGCTGCTGGGATCTGGGATCCAAACAGGTTCTTCTACTTGGGGGGCCCCTCTGCAGCCCCCACCATGTGCTTGTTATGTGAAAACGTGTGTTTTGTTAACTGAGCAGGAAGTCCTGGAAACCTCCGCAAAACTCTCTTGCACATGCATTAATGACCCGCCACTCTGAAGGACTAACTTGGACAGGGCCGCCAGCAGCTCGGCCCTGCACGGCCAAGGAAGCACAGAGAACGTGTGTGCAACGTGCTCAGGCCGGCTTTGACCCCAGCACCACAGCAAACACTGCTATCGAAGGCACAAACCCCCTCGAGTTCCGTTACCAGAACTTCTGTTTGTGACTTGCCAGCAGCCCCCGGAAAACAGTCCTTTCCAGGTGGACTCTAGTTGTCCCTGATGTTCTCATGGCCTGCGCAAGCCCTGTCGCGATGGACACACCCGGAGCCCCTCCGTGAGCAAGAACTGACCCTTCAATAAAACCCTCACGGTGAACACTATGAGCTGATCCCCAAACCTGCCCACCTAGAGTTAATAATGTGTATTAATAATGTGTATTATCTGCTTGATGATCGATCACAGGAAAAGCTATCAAAGTTCTAAATCTGAGGTGTATCAATAACATTCACTTAAGCATACAAAGTAGTCAAGATTTCCTTTTACTCAAAAAAAAAAAAAAAAAAAAGAAAAGAAAAATTACTTCAGAGTCAACCTTCATGTACAAAAGACAAGATCAATCACATTTATCACTGGACACAAAGGATGTTCCAAAGGCCATTAAAAATGGTAATTAACATCAAAAAGGAAAATTAATTTTAACTCTCATATCTCATTATCAAGACCATACTTTTTCAACAAGGTAATTACGCTATTGATACAAAACATACAGTATTTACAATTGACTGTACAAAATAATTTAATGTTTACAAAAATATTAGAATGCTTAATTGACTGACACAGTCTTAAAGGAAGCGCTTCTAGAGAAGTCTATAGGAAGACCACTGATTCTGTCTCATTTCTTTTTTAATAAGTCAAAGAAGGGGTGCTGTAAGGCTTCATCCAAGGTAATTCTTTTAGTTGGTTCATATTCTAACATCCTTCGAACCAAATCAAATAGTTTCTCGTGTTCTTCATCATGACTGAGCATAAATTCCTAAGAGGAAAATGTTCTCGTTAGAAAAGGTACATGAAGAGCGGGGACGATTTCATTCTTAAATCTTCACCTTTCCTTTTACCTTTAGAGGCTTGCAGCGTCTCCGAACATATCTACCAGCAGAACTGTGCTCATCCCAATCCAGCTGATTGTGGTGAAAATACTTGCGTTTTCTATGAGGGAAAAGATGTCTGTGTTAGGAACACAGAGGATCTGCATGTTACCTTGTCCCATGAGGGCTGGGGACAGATGGAAGCATGAGCATCTCTCTCTGAATGTACAGACACACACACACACACACACACACACACACACACACACACACACACACACACACACACACGACTGTGTGTAAATCTTAAAAAACATCGGAACAACTACACACGACACCTTAGCGAGGATCTTCCTTTGTCCACCAACCTGGGAAGTTTTAGTATCTCAACTAAGTTGTCCCGAATCCTACAGAGAAATGCCAGCTTTACAAAAGGAGACTCCTGGATGCACAGCTGCAATTCTGATGTCAACTCTTGAATTTCCTCGGTCCCCCCCCCCCGAGACGCTGTGCTGGAAACCGCTACAGCATCTTGTCTAAGGACATGCATCCTCAGCAACAAGGGAAATTCAAACTTTGATAAAAGCCCAAAAAACAAGGTTTCTCAGGTTCTATACATTATTTTTACATCACCTTAAGGAAAACCTTTACATAAAAGTTGAATTCAAGTGTTTTTAAACATGAAACATTTTCTCTACCAGATCTCAAGTCACAATACTAAATTACGTTTCAACATGACTTTTTTAACCAAGGGGGTAAGATACATTTATGAGTTCTCTTTACTTTAATTCTTCTTCCAAATTCGCAATTCTTGGAATAAATATCAGGTTTTCTACAGTTTGAACATGTGTACCCACACGATGCTTCAGTACGACGTACCTTGTTTTCTGAATCATGTGTGTTGGTATGGGTCCTAATATTCGTTCCATCATTGCTAGATGTTCTTTGCTATCATGAGTCTAAAAAATGCAGAAAACATTTAACACTCTCCATTTTCCTACATGCATGTAAAATAACAGAGCAGTATGATGCAGATATAAAAAGGGCAGATTAGCCAACTACACAATTTATATACTGAAGTGTCCAAAGACAAAATACCAAAACATCAAATGATCTGTAAGATCTGATGCAAAACGACACAGTCTGAGATGGATTAGTAAGGTCTGCATGGCAATCAACATGCTGCTTGATATGAAATGGAATGATTTATCTCATGAAATACTTAGTCAAAAAAACTGTCTCAGTTAACCAGCTACTTACTAAAATGACTCTTCATTACCCAATCAATAGCCACTTACTAACAATGACAATCCTGGGTAATCGAAGTTTAGTTCTAATAATAACTCTCCCGTTTATTCAAAAAGGCTAATATCGGTCATAGAGTTCATGAATGTTGAAAGCTGATCCTAAGCCCAAGTCAAAGCTCACAGAACTAACAGGAATGCACAGCTCTGGATGGATTTGAATAGAAAAGCAGCTCCCTACTTCCTCAGTGGTTCCTTCCAAAAAGAAACAATCACTAATCCTCCCTGGGCCCACTACGGTTTCTGCACTGTTCCATCTTTGCAACTGACACATACCCTGCTTCCTCTTGCCTTCTGAGTGACTTCAGGACAGATTCTAGGTGCCTCTCTTCCTCTTATCTCTCCCTTCCTCTTCCCTTCTTACATGCTGAGAACCTAGAAGTGCTTGGGCATCCGATGAGGCGGAAATGCTTAACCCGCACCATGAATGGAAACTCCTGCTGTTAGTGAATTGCTGGCATGGGGTCGTCATGAGGACTCGGGAAAACACATGCTGTGCAAGTCTGACCACCTGACTTCAATTCCCAGAAACCACATACGGTGGATAGGGCCTTTGAGTGCCATGGCATGTGTAATTTTTTTTTTTAACATTTACTTATTCAGAGACAGAGAGAGAGAAAGACAGAGAATGAGAATGTGTGTATCAGAAGGCACTGTGTGTCCTTGTGGAGGATCAAGGGTAACTTCAGGAATCATCCTGGATTGCTTCTATTTCCTTAATTCGCTCTGGGATTTCCCAGGCTCCACCCACCAAGGACAGAAGTGCAAACTGTCTTTTCAGTTGGGAGGATTTTTTTTATATGAGACCTGGGATCCAAACTCAGGACCTTCTGCTTGGGAGGCAGAATCTTAACCTGAGCCATCTCTTCAGCCCAGCTTATGTGTAATTTATGAAAAAATGTAATTAAAAAACAAACCAAAAAAAAAAAAAAAAAAAAAAAAAAAGCAAAAACCAGTGACATCGGACAGATAGTACACGAGCCACTGGAACCATGTGGTACTGATGCCATATGAGCAAGTGACCTATCACTATTTGCTGGCAGAATGCGAAACTATGTTTTTACTTAATGACCAATGACGAACCCCCAATATGTAAAATGCTAACATTTAATGCAGCTAACACTTAAAATTCATTGCAAATCGTCAGACACAATGCGCTGTATACATACCTGAAAGACTGTGAACCCGAGGTAATACTCAATAAGAATGCAGCCTATGCTCCAAACATCGCAAGGCTGAGACCAACCTAAAGCTATTGAAGACAAACAGTTTGTTACTTGTTACTAAGCCCGAACCCCACTCCACTTGTGGTTACTTTGTTTCCAAACAACGTGTTACCACACACCCCTTCCCACCAGCACCACTGCATCAATTTCCAGGCTCTTCCTCTACACTACTTTTCTAAACGACTTCCAACCTCCACACTCCTTTTGTCACCTCTCCCTCAGCAGAACATGATCAAGCCCACAGGAATTACCACCGTCTCAAAACCACACCACTTAGGACTAAGTTTGAAAATTGCCATTACTTATCTTTCACAAACGGTATCGCGTGGAAAAAATACTTACAGCAATGTCCACACTTTCATTTTTTAACGAGAACTATGTTTTCCACATACTGCTAAGAAGATCAATTAAGTTAACCATGACCTGTCCCACATTCAAAATTACTCCTTCAACTACACTGCAAGGAAGTCAGATTCTACTGACCCAAAATGACCTCCGGTGCTCTGTAGTGCCGCGTGGACACCAACGTGCTATGATGCTCATCGTCATAGGTCGCACTTCCAAAGTCCACAACCTTGATATCTGTGTTCTTCAGCGTGCGTTCATCACGTTTCTAAAGAGACAGTTGAGGAAAGAGGAAACTCAATAAAGCAAAAAGAATTCTACAGGACCACGCACTTGTGAATCAATCTGTATTTCTTGCTTTTTAAAAAAAATTAAAAAAAATTTTTTTATTCAATTGTGTGTGTATGCGTGTGTGCGTGTGTGTGTAGAACCACGGACGAATCCGGGAACCACCATGGATGCCTCCACCTCCTCCTTGTTTACTCTGCCCTGGGATTCACAGGCTCCGCCCTTCCAGGACCAGAAAGGCAAGCCGCCCCGCTTCTGGTTCCACCTGGCGTCTATAGGTGGGGTCTAGGATCCGAACTCAGGACCCACCTCTCCGGCCCCTATTTCTTGCTTTTTTTGGAGGCCGTGCTGTGGATTGGACCCAAGACCTCACGGATGCTAGAAGTGCCCTTGGAGCTTGGAGCTATACCCCATTCCTACTTCATTGGTGAGTCGATACAGACTTTACAGAAATAGAAGTGAAATTACTCATCAATGATCACCAAGCTAAGTTACTTTTAAAGACACCCATCAAACACAAAGCAAATCTTCTACTTACCATTTTAGAATTGTATTTGACTACATAGTCAGACTTCACAAATAAAATATTTTCAGGTTTCAGATCTGTATGGGTTAATTTATTATGATGCAAAACTACAAAGAGAACAAAAAGACATCATTAGTTTGCACCTAGAAATTACTTGGCACTAGGAGGGGTGAAGAGGGATAAGCAGGGGATATGGACCCAAGAGGGTTCATCTGTACCTGTAATGTGTGCGTGTCTAATACCGAGTTTTGATATGTTGCTTAGGCAATAAAGACAAGTTTTCTAGTGTTTAAGAGATATCATGTGTACTTACAATTTATTGACTGGCAGATCTGATAGGCCATCTGCCTGATGTGGTCGATTTGAAAAGGCAGAAAGCTATTCTCCTTAATGAAATCGTAGGTACTCAGTCCCAGCAGTTCAAACACGATACACACATGACCGTGATGGTCAAACCATTCCAGCATCTGGACGCATCGGCTAAAAGATAAGAATGCGCTCAGTGCACAAAGCCTGGATTGGCTTATATAGCTTGATGGCTCCTAGTTCAAATTTATACTTACAAGACACTATTGGGATCAGTACTATTTAAGTGCTCCAATACTTGGATTTCTGAACGAGCTGCTTCTCGGTAACGGCCTACATTTTTTACGATTTTCACTGCTACATGTAAGCCATCCCTTTGAAATAAAAGATACAAATGATAAGTGTACAGCAACAACTTGAAGTTACACATGCTTTTTATTTTTTGAGACAGCATACTATGTAGCTCACAGACTACCCTCACTCACTATGTAGGCCCAGGCTAACCCTGAACTCGTGACTCTATCTCAACCTCCCAAAACACAATCTTAATTACAAAATTTTTCACGTTACTTTTCTAAAACAATCTTTTGAGTACATTATACCAGGTTTCACATAACACCTTTTCACAGCATTCTGACAAAACAACTTTGTCAAGAGATGGGGATGGATGGGGCTCAGTGGTAGAGTGCTGCTGCCAACACAAGCGAGGCCAGAGCCATAATGAAACAACACACACAAAAACACTTAGAGCAGCGAATGTCTGTACTTACACGCACACACTCCCCTGCTTATTAAACGAGCTCCGTCTGACACAGCACCTATCTTACATCCAGTTCTACAACGTTAGTGTACACCTCCCAGAAAAATGTGGAGCTACCAGTTACACTAAGTTTTCTCTAAACTACGGATCCCTCCCCGCTGAAAACACGTGTTCAAAGAGGAAAACACTCACATGCCATGGTCAATGCACTCCACGACTTTGCCAAAGGCCCCTTCACCCAAAGTGTCCACAATTTCATCTGAAGCGAGGAGAGAAAAAGAGGTATGAGTGCCTAAGCACAGAGTTACCTAGTTATTCAAACAATGAACGCTTAAGTGTGGAATAGCTCCAAATGATCTTTATCAAGTATAACTAAGTTTTCATCACTCAAATTATTTTATCTTCAGCTGCTACAAAAACAATTAGATAGATCTATCTGTCTTGCTCTAATCTCAAATTCCACTGATTATTCTGGAATTTAGAGTAGAAATATTTTAAATTCTACAGAATAGAAGAAATACAAAAGAACAAACAAACCCACAAAAAACAAAACAAAAAAGCAATGAAGAGTTCTTTAGCCCCCCGCTGACAAGCTATTCTTTAAAAGATTATTCTGTCTGTAAAGTTAAAGAGTGTTGAAAAGTGTTCTGTACATCTTGCTCTCAGAACGTCTCCACTGTGACAGATCAGGTGACCCTCCTCATCATCCTCTATACTCCTGGGTCTTTTCCTTCGGTGGCTCTTCTGGAACGGCAAGTGGGCAGCACCAAGATCGTCCAGCCAATCAATATATCAGAGTGAATTCAGGGCAGAATACGCAATTCATTCAGCGGGGAGATATTCAGGCATTCAGATAAGCACCAGGCCACGAACAGTTGGCAGGAGCAATTTCAAATTCAGTCCCCAGAAATTCACAGGGCACAGTTTATGTTACAGAAGAAAAACATGGCAAGGAACAGATTTTCAGATAAGATACTTCAAGTGGCAATAGAAAAAACAACACAATTGTCTCTTTAAAACACTGAATTTAATTGAAGTCTGAAGTTAAAGAATGCAATGTCACAATTTACTCATTTCTTGCTATAACTACCATATGCTGTGAGTTGCGATGTTTAGTTTGTCAGAAAAATGGTTTAAAATGTCAAGAGTAGTTGAAATTGTTCTTATTCATCAACATTTTAAAACATACACAATCATAATAAAGGGAAAATAAAAACTAATTGCAATGTTCAGTCTAATAACAGCGAGTGGGGAGAAAAACTCCAAGTTTACAGATTAAACAAATGAAGATGTCTGAGAGTTTAGACAATGGTTAGCTTTTTAAATACATTCCCCATTCAGCCCCTATGCTCCCCACTTGTGCATAATTACTTGTGGATACCCATGCACTGCTGGGGAGATCCTACACACAGGTTAACACTGGCTAAGTATTTAACAGTGTAACACCCCTTATTTGTTTCCAAGTATCAATAAAGACAAAGAAAAATAATAGTGCTATGATTGGTGACTCATCTTTTCGTATATTACATAAATAAAAACAAGATACTTTCACTACTAAAACAAACAAACTCATCTGGGCTACAGACTATGAATAAATGTGGGCAAATGAAGACTAGCTAACAAATACACAGATCAGTAATGAAAATGTAAATATTTAAGGGCTTAAGTCATATAACAGCTCCAAATAGTATTAAAGAAACGTATTAACTTATCATTCCTTAAGAGCTTTACAACAAAAAAATGCGCTCAAAATAAAAACTAACTGGCTCATACCGAATGCGACTGGTGGCTTGCACAGTGCCTATTATGCTTCCTTTTAGGGCTGCTTCTTCTGCTTCGGACAGAGGATTTGCTGCAGTGCGTTCGGTAAGTGCTTCCTATGTCTCTATGGTACTGTCTCGGGACATATCCTTCGCAGTAGTCATTTCTGTATTCATCAATGTATCTCCGATCCCGATAATCTCTCTCATTCAAACACCTTGCTTCTAAATAATGACTGCAAACACATTAAAAGATTCAAATTATTCTCTCCAGTCTAAAATAATGAGGTTCAAACAAAACTCACGCTCAAGAATTCTGGGTTTAAACAGCAACTCAATAAAAGGAAAAAATTCAAATTGATGATGTGAAATTTACTTAACCCAAAAAGCTTAAGAATTGACTTTAACCAAAAAACAGGTCCTTAATTTTGCATTATAAAATTGCCATAGATAGGTATGATGGTAAATTCCTATAAGCCAAGCACTTGGGAGGCAGAGGCAGGAAGAATTAGAGTTCAAGGTCAGCCTAGACTATATTGTGACTTTAAGGTCAACCTGAGCTACTTAAGACTCTGTTTGGAAAAGAAAAAAAAAAAAAAAAGCCAAACCCAGACACATTAAGGGGAAAATTGCTGTCAAGCACCTTGATCCAAGGAACGAAAGTCTGGGTTAAATTATATTTTGTGTTCACTGCTAAATGTTGGAAAAGTCAAGACCCTAAGGGCTTTAAACCCATCAACCTTAGGATGAACGCGCCTGAGACTGAGCCTCCTCCTCCTGCACACAAGTGCACACTAGACACCCCTGGAACACAGCGAGTGTTTCCCATGTTTTAGATTCAAGGAGCCTTAATGCACTCCAGCCCTTCCATTTACTGGTCGCTGCACGACAGCCGCGGTGTGGAGCACTTAACAGATACTTTCAAACCGCCACCATGCACCACTACTGTCTCCTCTCGTCCTCTTCTCCACCTGAGCCTCGTTATTCCTGCTTGAGAACCAGGCGCGGGGCTCTGGGGAAGTGCCCAGTACCCTGAAGACATCTAAAAGGAGTCTTCCCAAATTCTTTCCTGCCCACGATTACTGAAGCTCTCCTGCCTTACTTTCCTTTGCATTTATTTTTTTATTGCTGTTTGAAAATATCCAAGAAATATAAAAGCAGCAGCAACATTATAAAGTGTCAGTGCCTCTACAAATCCCTTTGAGAATCTGACGCAAGCTGTGGGTCCGCTTTCCCAAGAAACACACAAATACATTAAAAACGGCAAGAAATTTCTTTGAGGTCACAGACTTCGGAGGTCAACGGATCCCAGCCAAGTATCCTTGATCTGATGGGAAGGAAAGGACACGGATTCAATTGACCCAGTTTCCCATCCCCTCTCTACCTGGGATGAGTGTCCTCTTCAACAGAGTGCGAAGCTTCAAGAGGGATGCACATGGAGCACTGGGGGAGAGAGGGGACACCTGCCCAGTCAGACAAATCAGCTAAAATAACCCTGACAAGCAATGGGGTGACGGATGTTGCCTAGACTGTCCCGCCGTCCCCTTATCACGCGCCACAACAGGCTGGCGTTCTATTTCCCAGGGCTACTTAAGCAGAAATAAAAGACAGAACCCCCCCTGGCTGCTCAACGGAGCTGGCAGCTTGTCACGGGGGAGGACTCAGGAGCCTGTCCAGTTAAGTTCTTTCTGGCCTCGGGAGGAACAGCTCAGGGTTAGCAGGGTAAGACCACGGGTCTCAGCCAGTTGGTTTCTAACCGTCAGAGACACATCTCCATGTGTTACATGTCATACTCTTAAGGGTATCTTGTTTTATTACTGGAAAGCACCCCCCCAAAATCCAACAATCTAATATTAATCATCTTTAGCTGGAATGCTATATGAAGTCAGGACTGCTGACAAACCAGAAGCAATCTACAGACTAATAAAACAGTGATGTTTCGTGAGGATCACTAATTGACAAGGGTTTTTTTTTTTCCAATTCATGATGACCAATGACCAAGGCTTAGGGATTAAAGACTACGGAACTACACAGCTATTGACAGGGTAGGCAATATGAACAGATTTAACTTGTAAAAATATTCACTGAATGCCCAGTGAATATTTCACTGTAGCTTTCAAAAACAGTCAAAACTGATGAGGACATTGGCATTCGTTTATATTTCCACACAGGTCCTGTGGGAGATAAAAGAAAATCATATAAGGCAAAGTCCCTGTCTGCAAATAAACAATTTTGAGATTACTCACATAAAAAGTAAAATCCACCAATGTAAGAAACACTGAAAAGGAGCATTTAAATACCTAGAATGGGAGATGGGAAAGAGCTCAATCTGCTTAAAATGACCAAAGAATTCATGATAATGATGGGAATAGAGATATATCCTGATTTGGACAAAGTAGAACATGGAGAAATTCCAGGGGAGGATGGAATTTTACCATCTTATATTTATGAAGTACTTTAGCTGGAGGTTTAGACATGGATTTATCTACGCATCACAGAGGAAACAGTAGACAACCCCAAGAAGAGCAATATTTACCTGGAAAACACAATGTTTCTCACTGAGAATAAATCATTAGAAATCTGCATATGAATGCTAAGGCTAAGGAATGCTTCTCAAAGGATGGTCTATTTAGTATCAATATTAATATGGAGTTCTTAAAAAATGAAATTTAACTGAATCTAAATCTACGATTGCATCTTAAACATACTTAACACTAAAGTTTATCACGAGTTTAAAATTGTTCTTTTATATCACAGAGGAAGAAACCAAAGGCGCCTGACTACAATATAAAAAGGTATGTATGCTTCGCAGCCAGACTGGTCATCTTGGCAGAATGGATTCATTAAGTTTGTTGAAAGGGAGACCAACTCACTGGCTACTGCCAAAAGACAAATCAGAAAAAAATAAATTATCTACATGTGGTAATGGGTGAAAACAACCTATAATAAAAAAGCTTTTGTAAATCAGTAAGAAACACTTTAAAATAAAAAACTAAGAAATTTTGTTTATTTATATATGTGTGTGAAACAGCGGACAAATTTACTAGAAATTTTGGTATGAATTAAGAAAAAACATTATTTTTGACCATTTAGAACAAGACTTGTGAAAGTGGGAAGAAGCATGCTGCAGAAGTATAGTTTGCTACAAGCTTTCTAGAAAAAGAAATGAAAATATGTAGCAAGAACCTTGTTAAGACTTCACATCCTTTCATTTCAAAAAGCCTTTTACAACCTTTTTACAGGGAAATAATTTCAGGTAAAGATTGATATGCAAAGATAATTTGAGAATACTTAATCAGAAATATCTTAGGTTCAATGGGACATCAGCATTCTATTAAAGTGACCTTCTTTAAACTTTGTTTTAAAATTTCCAATAATTTTATAAAAACCACTCAAAGTTTTAGCTTTCAAAAAAACTTGAATGGTTACAGTAACTGATTACGGTGGGGAATTACCAGTAAACTTGTCTGGTGTCAACATCAAAGCTGCTATTAGCCTTAGAGGGTTAACTAGACGGACTCAATTTATAGAGTTAACTATGAATATAAATGAACCATTTATCCTCGAACACTTCATGTCTACATATATAATGTATATTTGCACTATGAATAACTGGAAGATGTCAAACCTTAGAAAGTATTTTTTAGATATCAGGACACATGATATTTTAGAATATTCTGTGCATTAATTAACTCTGATCATTGCCAAAAACCTTACCCATTCCTTATGTAACTATCTGATAAAGCAGTTAGTCTACAAGGATTATAAACAAACTGTTTGGCATAACAACTCTGTTTAGCATTGGAGAAGAAAAAAAATTACATACTGTTTCTTAAAGTAACCCAGCTGGCTAACTTAGAAAGCAATCTGGTAAACAGCCCCAATGGAACATCTGCACAAACAAGGAGAAAACATAGAACCAACAAAATGCGTGAGAAAGGGCAATAATGGAAGACAGAGTGAAAGAAACTACTCACCTAGCCTCTTTCCTATTCAGTACTTTACGACTGCTTTAATGCTATACCAATGTATAACCCCCAAATTTTATACCAGTAAGAATAAAACAGGATACACGAATCACAAATTTTTATTGAGGCTCTTTCCTGAGTCACCAGCATATACCTATGAAAGTAACAGTTCTTAAGAAAAGAACAAACTTCTAAAATTCTGGGCAGCGTTGTCATTACTAAACTACATGTGTGTCTCTAAAAATTTTTTATTTTTCATAATTACTTAATACTTCTTTGAGGAAGGGTACTAACAATGTACTTAGGTCCTCAGGCCTGCCAGGCAAGTGCTCTAGCACGGAGCTTCATTCATCCAGAGTCTCTGAATGTATTTTTCATTCATTTGCTCTTCAACCGTCTCCCAGCAATCCCAGACACAGACATACGAAGACAGAAACTTTAATCACAGATATAACCTCGGCAATCCGAGGCTGGCCTAATATGTACTGTAACTTTTTTGAATGAATAAGATGAAACTATGTAAGTCAATGATAAACTAAGAGTACAGGAGCTAGATGTGAGCCATTTACCAATCCGAGTCTTTAAGCTGGTGATGTGGTCTGCAGTGCCTGTTCTCCTGTGTGCTGCTGTGAGACCTCCTCTTGCGCTTGTGGCCGCCACTGTAGCTCTCATGGCCCCAGCTTTCTCTGCTGTCCCAATCAGGACAGTGAGTTCGTTTGGAATGACGCATCTGTTTAACCAGAAAGAAAGAAGTGAGCTGAGCGAATAAAGATAAATACATTAGCACTACTTAAATATAAACACCTAGCACATGGGAATCATAGGAGCTCTTAAATCGCTTTCGACCACAAAGCAGCACCGATGTAGTACTCAATTAGGTAACACTATGAGACGTTAATTTTTTTCCCATTCTTACAAAAAGGACAAAACTGTAGCTTGATGTTAGCTTTCGAGTTAAACTCAACAATGGCTACTTTAAAATTTTTAAGGGCCACCTGCAATAGTTCAAAGATTGGCAAGATGTTCAGTAATCCAGTCACACAGCATGAGGACTTGTTTGGATCCCCAACAACTAGTACTCAGAAAGTTGAGTGTGGAGGTTCATTGCGTAACCACTGCTTGTGGGAGACAGGTGTGGGTGGGGTTGAGGGCAGAGACCTGTGGCTACCTGGAGCTGGGGTTAGTCACTCTAGCCTCAGCGACCGGCTCCAGGTTAATGAGAGAACCTGATTTCAAACTAATGTGGAAAATCATCAAGGAGAAGGGATGGGAATGCAGCTGTTAGTGTGCTTGCCTATCACTCAGCTGCCCTTGTGCTGCACCCCCTGCACCACAATCCAAGGATGCTGTAGTGCCTGCAGACAATCCCAGTGCTGGCAAAGCAGAAGCAGAATCACAAATTAGTTCAAGGTCATCTTCTGCTACATAGTGAATCTGAGGCTAGTGAGCTAATAAGTACTTACCCAAAAATTAACTTTTTGTTTTATGTTATAGTCCACTCAGGTTTTTCTTTAAAAATGTTAAGGATGCTACCAAATGAGTTAATCTCAGCCTCTCAAGCTGGATTTTAAGTCGAAGTGAATGTATCTTTTTTAATTAACTTTTTTTGGCCTGTGTACATGTGGGTATGTATGGGGGGGTGCGTGTAGGTACAGAAGAGGGCACTGTGAGACTCTGTGGAGGCCCAAGCATGACTTTAGGAGTCATCTGAACTGTTTTACTCCTCACTGTGCTGCTGTGGGATTCTCCAGGATCCACCTCCCCGGGCCACAAGTGCAGGTAGTTGCTATTTCTGTAAAAACACATGGGATCTGGGGTCTGAACTCAGGACCTCTGCTTTCAAGGCAAAGGCTTAACCGCTGAGCCATCTCTCCAGTCTGCAGATTTGTACACACTATAAACTATAAACTGGCACCTCAACTACACAGTTAGAGCCAGTCTACCCTTATTTTTCGTGTTTTTTTTTTTTTTTTCATGTGTATGTGCAATGCACGGGTATGTGCAGGTGTGGGTTCACTTGTGCATGCTGGTGTACGTAGAGACCCAAAGTAGATGCGGGCATCTCTGCTGATTGCTTTCCAGTCACTTACTGAGGCAAGGTCTTTAAGTGAGTGGAACACACCCACACACTGATCTAGCCAGCCAGCTTGCCCTGGGCTCCCTGTGCTTGCCTGCTCAGTGCTGGAGGGACAGGTGAAGCCACAGCAGCCCCTCCTACTTGGAAGGCAAGTGCCCGAGTCACGGAGCCACACTCCCCAGCCTTGCAGGAGCACACATTATGAAATTTTTAAAATATATCTCCAAATGAAAAAAAAAATAGTAGTGTATACATTGGGCCTTTCTTGCTATTTTCCTACACTGGACATATATTTAAACCATTAAAAATTAAAAAAAAAAAGTTAACAATGAAATGTTAACGGAAATATTTTTATCAAAAGTGCCCCACAGTCTTGGGAGCATGTAATACAAATAAAGTGAGAGGAAGGACACTAAATATGAGGAGTGATTGGCTTAAAGGTAAAGAGCCTTTCCATAATGAAGTTTCTCGCTCCTCAAAATTTATTTGAAGCTCCTTTCTTGAAATCCCAGAACAGCCCAAACTTTGAAAACAAAGGAGGTAGATGGAATACAGAACTGGCAGAGGGCCTGAAGAAAATCCAAAAGGCAAAGTTATGAGTGTGTTTTCACTATTCAACAAATTTATCTTTGGATCATCAGAGCTATCCTTCAAAATAAAAGTCAACTGTAGATCTGGAGCGATGATGCTGAAAAAGAAACCTATGCACGACAGGCCGTCTTACCAGGATGCACAGGGAGGAGAGAGGCCACAGTGACGTCAGTGATAACGACAGTCCCACCCAGAATCAGTCCAGGCTCAGCATCTGTGGCCAGTGTAAGCTGTCCACCTCCACTCTGCTTATCCTTTTCCCAAACACTAGAATGTTAACAGTGAAATCCAAGCTCTGCTAAGCAGGGCCAGCTTAGATAGGGAAAGAAAAACAACAACAAACCCCCTCACAACTCAGCAAAGGAGCAGGAATAAAACTAAACTGGAGCAAAACCAGCTTAGTTAACTCCCTCGGCTTGCCTAAAAAACAGAATAAGCAAACAAATTAAGAAAAAAAAATTTAGGGGCTGGAGAGGTGGCTCAGGGGTTAAGCCTCTGCCTTGCAGGCAGAAGGCCCTGAGTTCGGATCCTAGACCCCACGTATAGGCGCCAGGTGGAACCAGAAGCAGGGCGGCCTGAGTTTCTGGTCCTGGTAGGGCAGAGCCTATGAATCCGGGGGCAGAGTAAACAAGGAGGAGGTGGAGGCATCCATGGTGGTTCCTGAATTCGACCGTGGTTCTACACACACACACACACACACGCAACATGCACACGTGCACACACTCACAATCGCTCCCACACACGCGCAATTGAATAAAAAAATTTTTAAAAAAGAAAAAAAAATTTAGATGACTTAAATGGATTAAAGCTTAGGCTTTGAAATGAAGCAGCTTCATGTCTCCTGAGAACTTCTAAGAAAGGATCTGTATCAACCTATTAGGACCGGGTGCTAATGTTAATTTACTTTTAATGCCTAAGGTGGGATTTGGGGGGAGGTCCCTGTCATAGTTGGGCACAGGTGTCAACTTGATAGTTGAGGGTTTGTGCTCTGGGCACATTTGTAGAGAATTAATAGTTAAGTCCAGAGCAAACCTAGAGGAGGTTTATCTGACCGATGGGGAAGGCTCAGCTCATAGTAGGTGGGACTAGGCCCTGTAATAAAACACGGAGAGCTGGTTGAGATTCGGCATCCTTGTGCACACTTGGCCAGACATGCCGGTCTGGCAAGTAAGGATCATTCATCTCTCAGCCATTACATAGAGATGATGTGGCCATTTCCCTAGGCCTGGTATTGGTGCGTGCTTTCCCATCAAGCTGGACTGAGAGCTGTAACCAGACTATCCTAAGAGACAATAAACCCCTTGTTCCCTTATGCCATTTGATGGTCATTTATCAGCAACCATGCAGGCAAACTGCAACAATCCCCCACTTGCTTGGCAAGCATGAAACCACAGAATCACACATACACAAAGCCCCCCAAATATTCAGTTACTTTCTTTGTAACAGGATAACATGGCTTTTGGGCATAGTTTTAAAAATAAAAAAAGCATGGATCATATCAGCCACAAGTCATAAATTCTCCTTCCCACCAGAAGTCTGTGCATTCAGTCTGCAATAGTCACTTCAGGATGGGAAAGTACAAATTTACTTGACATAAAGCCAAAGTAAAACTTTCAAAACAATTTTTTTTCCTATTTCTAATGGGATTCTTCTGACCCATTTCCTCAGTTACCAAAACTGTATTTTAACTACATTTAGATTTCCAACTTGATCGTGTCTCTTTCTGGGCTGGGAACTGAATCCGGGACCTCGAGTAATACCAAGTGCTGCCGCTGGGCTGCCCCATGAGTTCCTACGCGCTCTTAAGTAACAGCACGCAAATTTACAACTTCTCATGACTCATCAACCCCACCAGCCACCCTCCACGGTTGCACAAGACTTCTGGGTTTAATTTTTTCCCTTCCCTTTTCCACTTCACTTTGCCAGTGTACCTCTTATGAGGTAGAATCCTCGTTATCAAAAAGTTATTAACATGCAAACATTAAAGTTCCCTGCGACAGCTGAAGACAGACTCCTACAGTTCCAGTGAGACTCATTTCTTAAAATTTAACTAATTCAGATGTTGGCCTCCAGCAATAGTCAGGTATTTTCTTTAGAGGCAAAACAGGCGAAAGATGCCTGCGCTCACTATGAGTAAAGCTCCCTTCCAGACACAGAAGAACGCCCTCGAGTCATTAACACTGCCTCTAATTGACGTATTATTTTAACATCCTACATGCCATCTATCACTTGGGACCTTTCCATGAAATAGCAGACATTACTATGAATACCGATGAACCCGTACTGCATATGCATATCAGAAATAGGATTTTCCACCAGCCCTTTTGGAACCGTGGAACATTTAGCGACTTTACGCAAAATGCATGAATCGAAAACAGCTAATGAGGCTACAGTCTCGGCAGGCGGGCTCCCAGGGATGGGGTAGCGTGTCCTGCATTTTTTAAGCCTGCAGGTGCAGACACGAAGGCGGCTGGAAGGCCAGGTCGGCGGGAAGCAGCACAGTGCGAAACTATCGGAATCATTCGTCCTCTGCAACACGGCACGACGGAAAACTGGAAATGAAAGGGGTCGTGCACGCGGGACGAACCCCGCGCTCACCTCCACCCCGACCTGCCGGGTCGGCTCCACCTCCCCGGGCAGCGGGCCAGGGACGTGCGGCTGCAAACACAGCAAGGGGCAAAGGTGGGGTTCGAGACGACCTCCAGAGCCTCCAGCGGCCGGGGTCGCGGGGAACCATCGGACGCACGGGACGTCCGAGGCCTCGATCGCTCCCCGGGGAACGTGATCGGGGGGCCCCGACCCGCGGAGGAGACGCCCGGGGCCTCGCGCTGGCCCGGCCGCGGCCTCGGCGCCGGGGAGCGAGGCCCGCCCCGCGGGGCGAGCCCGGGGCCCTCCGGGCGGCGGGAACCGCAGCGGCCCCCGGAAACCTGGGGGGGTCCCAGGCCAGGGCCGCCCGCGGCGACCCCCGAACCCGCCGC
Organism: Typhlomys cinereus; assembly: GCA_023101885.1. Taxonomy (NCBI): domain Eukaryota; kingdom Metazoa; phylum Chordata; class Mammalia; order Rodentia; family Platacanthomyidae; genus Typhlomys; species Typhlomys cinereus. The sequence goes on from JALPQD010000991.1 coordinate 103,747, forward strand.
CTCGGCCCCAGACGCCGCCTCGGCCCCGCGCCCGTTCCCTCTTCCGACGTCGCGGCTCCGAGGCCGCGGCCGCACCCGACAGCCGCCCGGCCCCGGCCGCCACGCCCCGAGCCTCACCTCCGCCAACGCCGAAGGCCTTTCGGCCGAGAAATGCCACCGCCCCGCCGTCGCCCCGGCTCCAGCCGCTGCGACAAACACCCAGCAAGATGGCGGCAGCGCCGTCGCCCGACAACCTCCTCGGCGGCGCTGGCACCGCCCACGCCGGCCCAGTGCGCAAGCGCGGCGGAGCCCGCAGGGGGCGGGGCGGCTGTGACGCCAGGGGGCGGGGCCACGTCCTCCCGCCCCAGGGCTGCCGGGCAGATCCCGCCAGGCTCTAGGACTGGTTGTCGGTTCTGCTGTGCATCCTGCAGCGCTCCGCTGTGGGCTGTGCCCGTCGGCTCCTTAGAGAAGACTTTTGGGTAGGAGCGATCGCCCTTAGCCAGGGCCACTCCGTGACCCTTCTCTGGCCCCTCAAACTTCCCCAAGTCCTCAATTTTCAGACGACCACCATGTCACAGTTAAATCCCCCAGAAAATGCCCTGTGCCAGGCCCTGGGTGCCTGCAGAGGGCAGCTCAGGTGAGCGAGCTGTGTGTACTAGGCTCACCAGGACTTTCAGGCCTAAAAAAATCTTAGATAAATAAAGATGCTGTCTCAGAAAACAGCCACCCCAAGAAGTGTTCTTTTCGAGACCTGGATAGAAGCTCCTCAAATGGGGGAGTTTTCGCGAAGCCTCCTGGCAAGTTCTGTTACTGTGATCCGCGACAGCCTCAACCCTTTCAGCTACACCTAGACACCTGGCAAATGGACATATGTGGAGACACCTGGCAAATGGACATCTGTGGTTAGAACAATTAGTGAAGGGTACTTTTTAATTGCTGAGAATTTGTCAGCAATTTGTGCCAAATGCCTGCAATTAGCACTTGAACTGCGGAGCAGGAGGTCAAGGGGCTACATAACAAGTTAAAGGCCAGCCTAGGTTGTGTGAGACCCTGGCTCAGGGGAAAAAAAGGTGAAAATTTTGAAAACAAATGTTTGAGAATTCACCAACACCACAAACACTGCCTAATCTAGTAGGTGCATTGCTACATAAAAAGTATTTACAATTGGCCAGCCTACCATAAATGGGAAGTGGTCCCCCCAAATCTCCAGAAGTTCTAAGACTACTCAGCCTGGTTTACCCAGAAGCACCTCCTCTCCCTTTGTACCTGGTTTCAGGTCTCAAACAAGATGGAGATTCGGTAGCAACACCTCAGAGCCCTCACACACATATGGAAACACATCACTCGTGCGTTACACACATATACACGCATAATATACATACACAAAATGTACCTGAAAAAAATCTTAAGTCAAACCATGTGTTAAAAAATCTCAAAGAGTAGCCAGAATATTCTTAGCATGTTCCACATATGTATTTTACATGTCTAACTACAGATATAGAAAATATAAGAGTTTTACAGTCTTATTATATACATTGTTTACCATGCTACTAATATCACTTTTACAGAGGTATGAACAACCTTTACGAAACAAAGATCTTTGTTATATTACTCCTGTAATGACCAGTCTACACTCAATTTGATTTTTTTGGGTGTCTCTAGCTATCAAGTGCTTTTTTTTTTTCTTTTTCTTTTTGAGACAAGGTCTCAGGCTGGCCTTAAACTCACTGAGTAGCCAAAGTTGAACTTCTGATCCTCTTCCGTCCCCCTCTCAAGTGCTGGCAACCCAAGTATGAGCCACCATGCCCTCGTTTACTTAAATATCCATTCTACGCTAGCCACCTGCAGACATAATCTCATTTAATAACACAGAGAGCCCCATGGGATCATCATTATTTAGTTGCTCTGATGACGGTTTTGAAGTATTGGAAGCAGGATTCAAGCATCACCCTTGCTAACTGATCTTGTGCTTAAGCTATTAGCCTAGCCACTTGGATCCCTATAACCAAGCCCACAGCAACTTACTGTGCTTAGTCGTGCAGAGGAACATGTGTAGAGTCCATCTCTCAGCCAAGCCAAAAGGGTTTGTCGTAGTAAAATGCTACCAAAGCTCCTGTGAACTCCCGTGATGAAATAATGAGTCAGCGTGTCTCTTGCCCATCCAGGCCTTGAAAGCTCATATGGTGAGTCACAATGCATCTCCCACACTGCCCGAGATGGACGACGTGCAAATGTACCCCAGGGAGTCTCCCAGTACTGTCTGTAGAGCCAAATGGAACACTGGGAAAGGAGTTTTGGTCGTAGGTTCTAAAGTAAGAGTGTTAGAAGCATCCCGATTCACAATGCACATGTGAGGTGGGAGTGGAAGGGTGAGGGACTGATTCAGAGCTTCCATGGACTATAGGGAGTCTCATGGCTGGTTCTCCCACCTCCTCTCCTCTCTCCATTCTTCTCTCTTCTTCCCTCTTCTCTCCATATTTAATACATACATGACACAATATGTGTGTGTGTATGTGACTTGACCACATATATCTTCATGCCCAAAGTTTACAGAAAAGGAAGTAATGAAAACAGAGGCAGTAATAATGATCAGCAAACTCAGGAGTGGCTTCCCAGATTCTCAGCTGCTGTGCACTACCCCGGTTCTCCTCCCCTTAGTTTAGAAAGCCAGGAATTGAATTAAAATCATTTCCAGTTTCATGAGTCAAACGATGGAAACCCGGGAGTTTGAAGCAGTCCCTAAATGTTTTATTCATCTCCTAATATCTGTCTCTGATTATTCTACAGGTCACTAGGTCCCTACATTGATCTCTTTAAAATAATATTTAAATAAACATTTCCCAGAAGCCAGATACCATGACATACACCTGTCCAGTCCTGGCACCTGGAGGTAAAGGAAGATCAGAAGTTCAAAGTTACCAGAGTTACATACAAGACAGAGGTCAATCTGGGTTACATGACATCCTGTCTCAAAAAGCAAAAGAAAGCAAAACGTACCCAATTCGAAATGTTTCTAATAATCTACCTAATAAAACTTCCCAGGATTTAAAAAGTATTGTGCCATGCCCAAGGACATAGCTCTGTCCTGAGCTAATATGTATAAACATCCTGGGTTGATCCCCAGCACTGCATAAGACAGACCAGGTGACATATGTCTGTAAGCCCAGCACTTAGGAGAGAAGGAGCTTAAGGCCGGTCCGGTGTGCAGTGCAGCTGAGCTACTGCAGAGACTGCTCAATGCAGACACACAAACTAAGCACTGTTCCATTCTCTGCTCTCAGGCTGCCATTACGCATTCTGCCAAGACTGCTGCCACCTACTTTTGGAAGCATGTGCGAACTGACAGCTCATGTCCACGGAGACATGAGCGTCTGAGGCAAAGGAGTGCGTGGCTTCTCCCCATTCAACGTTCTCTCGCCCTATTGTTTTTTGTTTAGAGATCAGATAAAGTAGTCCAGGGACGTCAAACTCATCCTCCATCTGCCCCAGATTCCTCGGCGCACCATGGCACACCCTTCTTGCCCTGTGCAGAGGGACCTGGGGAGAAAAGACTGCATCAACCGTGCCCACTCTGCAAATGAACCCAAGGTGAGTAAAGAGACACATGGGCATCACTAGTCAAAGGTCTGTACCCCAGGATTCTAGGCAGGACGTCCCTGGATGAACAAAAAAAAAAAAAGGTTGCCACTTGAGTCTCTCACTGAGTTTCTTACAGGAAGTAGAGTGGAAATCATTCTGTGTTATGGTATGGAAGATGCAATAAATGGCTATTTTATGTAGAAGGGATATACATCTTAGTCCTTTTGTATTTTTTCATAGACTTGCCTCGTAAAACAACTATCAAAACCAATTGTTTCCCACATGTGAAGATTGATCTGACTTCATGTACTAAGTGAGTATGAGATCTACATTATGTTACACCTCAGCTGATCTCCTTGGAGAAGATATAAATTGAATTTGTTTTACTAGGGACTTGAACCCAGGACTGCCCACATGGCAAGCCCAGAGCTGAGCTCCATCCCAGCTCTCATCACTGTCCATGATAACCTGAGGAATCCAAGGCCCAGAAACAGTGAACACAAGCTCTGCTTTTGAAGAAGGACCAAACTGTTCCCCAACTTGAGGAGGGAGGGAGGAAAGTGATGGAAGGAAGGGAAGGCCAGAAGAGGGTATAGAGAGAGGGCAGGAAACAAGGAGTGTTTCTGTGTTTCTCATATTTTCTTTCCGTTATTTTTATTTAACTTAGAGATGAGCTCATCTAGAAGGAAGGGAATTAGGGTTCAGCAGTGTTTGTGGAAGAATTTGTATGTGTGGAAAAAGATGCACCCCCTGGAAGTCTGGTGGAGACCAGAGGCAGGATCCAAGCCAGCAGGAGGCGCTGAACCTCAGACCCTTCCCCAACCCTTCCTTTATCTACAGTTCCAAGACAAGACAGATAAGGATGTGGTCACAATCAACGAATTCATTTCACATTCACATCAATGTCATTGGTATTCAGAACTCCTATTAAAACAGCATGTTTGCCTGACCTGAACCCATTTCACTGGTTCAGGGGACTGATGAAGTATACAGTGTTAGCTTTGGTAATATTGGTACTAATATGCAGCAATCCAAAAATATTACAAGCTAAAACAAAATGTTGTTTCAGGGCACTAACCTTCAGTGCAGTAAGAAAGGAAGGAAAAAGAAGAAGACAGTATAGATAGAGAGTAGTGTTAAGGAGAGTAGGGAACTCAAACAGATTATATGTTTCAGAATGCTGAGAGGAAGACAGATGGGAATCTGCATGACACCATGCATATACCCAGCAGGACCAAATTTCTTGATGGACGTGTGGACATACTGACGCTATTGAGACACCTACTCTACCACCATCCACAAATGAGAAGAAATCCGAGACATATAAAACCATTAGAAATCAGCACCATGCAGGCAAGAACAATGTTGGCACTGATGACATCAGGCAGAAGACCAACCTTCAACTGGATGCACACACAACTAATAAAAGATGAGCCTCAAATGTGATTCAGCTAACAATATATTATTGGAATACCTTGGATGTAACAGGGGAGCCCTGGAAACAGCAGACGACAGAAATAGAGTACCAACATTGGAACACTTTGCAATAAGGAAAACGATGATGAACTTCACCAGGAATGTGTGCTGACAATTGGCCAGATGGTACCGTCACTCAACACAGTGAAGGAAGAGACACTGCCCATTGGGATGGACATCATGGACTGAGGTTCCCCGGGAATCAGGGGATGGACGGTGGAGAGCATGAGGAAAGTTTCAGTGAGGAAGAAATGAATGCGGAAAGGATAGTAAATGAGAAAGCCTATGTGTAATATTAAAAGAATGTGAAAACAACTGAATGTGAAAACAACTGTATGTAATTGTGTGTGATAGATAAGTGGGCCTCTGCGTCAGCCTAGCTGTGGTGTGATAAGAACTGTGGAGGACATAATAAATGAAAATGTGTAATATCACAATGAGGCAAAACAACTGTACTGTAACTGTAAACAGACATGCACCCGATGATGTAATGTGGAATAAAACAGTATTTAAGGGACAGGCCGAAAACCAGGACCTCAATTCGGTAGGGACAGAGCATCTCAAGACTCTGTCGGGTTGGCAGCCGAACTCCCTGATGCAGCTCCAGCCAAAGTGCGCCTTGCTACCCTGAGGACGTGACCGATGATCTTCCGGCACCCTCAGCTCTGGCAATGTGTGGAAACGGCCCATCGTCCAGCCCTGGTCCCAGCTCAAGACATGCGCCCTGGAATATGTCAATCAGTAGGCCCCCGTGTGGCGTGGTAATTGCTGGGTGGCATAGACCTCCAGGGAGATAGAAGTCAGCGGCACAGGCCCCCCAGGTGTGCTCCCCACAGCCAGTGACAGGGGAAGTTGATGAATCCTCACTTACTTGAGTTATTCTTTTTCTTTTTATTTATTTATTTATTTATTTGTTTGTTTTATTTGGTATGTGTGCTTTTTTTTTTTAACATTTTTTTATTATTACTATTTCCGCCATCAAGGACTGCAAGTTTTTATCTCTGGCCAGGGGGTGACATCCAATACCCATCAGGATGGACCCAAGGGTATTGCAGGAGCAGCAAAACTGACAAAAAATATACTTTTTCTTTTAAAAAATTTTAAGATTTTTATACTTTTTATTTTGTTTATTACTTATGTATTATTAGTAATATTTGTCACGTATTCATATATGTCGAATTATCTCTGCATGTGTTCATCATAGGGCAGTGCCTGTCCCCCTGGAGGACCAAGTTCCTCTTCTAAGCACTTGAATTAAACTTCAGGTAAACAAAACTCTGTCAAATCTCCCAACACAATTGTCCATCTGCCCCTCTTCAGGTTCCCAACACAGTCTCTGCTCCCCTTGGAGCCTCACAAGGTTTGAGGTTCCTTGTCGCAATTTAGGGCTTTACTTGAAGTGCTGGAGACAGAGTCTTATCCTTGAGCCCTGTCCCCATTCCTTCAAAGGTGCTTTTCAATGCCCTGTGCACACCATGCTTGCACCTCCTTGTGGACATACGTGCTGGGTGACAGCTCGGGAGCACAGAGACATGAGCTCCTCAGGCAAAGGACCACGCCTGGCTTCTCCACCCTTAACTTTCTCCTTGCTGCTTTTAATTTTTTTTTAGAGATGAGGCTCATAGAGGAGTGAAGTGGACCTGCAACTCATCCTCTATCTGCTCCAGAATCCTCAGCACACCATGGCACATCCTCCTCACAGTGGAACCTGGAGAGAGAGAGAACTATCTCTTCATTCTCTGCTCTTGATGGACACAGCGAAGGCAGAACCAACTGTCCCCAGTGTAAAGATGGATTCCACGGGAAGGGAAGAAACAATGGGTATCATCAGTCACAGTTGTGTACCCAGGATTCTCTGCAGGGCCTCCCTGGATGACCGAAAGCAAAGGTTGGCTCCCAGGATTCTCATTGGCTTCACAGGAAGGACAGTGCCAATTCTTGTAGATACGTAATATGCAATAGAAGACTACTTTATTTAGTTGCGATACAAATGTTCATCCTTCTGTGTTTTTTCAAGAACTACATGGAATGCGTCTATATCTGAACCAACTGATTCCCGAATGTGAGGACTTACTGGCGCCAGGATTGTAAACTTCATGTAGCGAGAAGTATGAAATCTACAGTATGTTACACCTCAGCTGATCTCCTTGCAGAAGATATAAATTGAGTATTTTTGCTTGGGAATCGAACCCGGGACTGCCCACATGGCAAGCCCAGAGCTGAACTCCATCCCAGTTCTCATCACTGGCCATGGTAACCTGAGGAATGCACGGCCCAGGAACACCTAACACAAGCTGTGCTAACACAGAAGGATTTTGCTGTTTCCCCCTTGAGGAATGGAGGCAGGAATATGAGGAGAGAAAAGTGAAGGCTGGAAGTGAGGGTAGAGAGATAGGGCAAGAAGCAAAGAGTGATTCTGTGCTTCCATATTTCCTTTCAATCATTTTATTTTTCTTAGACACTAGCTCTTCTAGAAGGGAAGGAATTACGGTTCAGCAGTGTCTGTGGAAGAATTCGTCCACGTGGAAAAAGATGCACCCTCCGGAAGTCTGATGGAGACCAGAGGCAGGATCCAAGCCAGCAGGAGGCGCTGAACCGCAGGCCCTTCCCCAGCCCTTCCCCTCTGTATCTACAGTTCCAAGACAAGACAGACAAGGATGTGGTCATGGTCACCAAATTTATTTCACATTTTACTCTCATATACAGAAGAAAAATGAGCCACAAGTCATACAACTACATAATTCTCATAGTCCAGGAAAAAGCCAACAACTTTCTTCTCGTCCTTACTGAAGACGGGGCTGGTCATAGGCAGGTGCCCAGGGCTGCTGGAGGCTGGGGTCTCCTGGCAACAAGGCAGGAGGCAGCTGAGGGGCTGGCCATGGGGTGCTCAGATGCCAGGGCTGCCAGGCAGGTGCCATGGGATGCTGCACCATCATAACAGGGGAAGGGTCCACTGCAGAGTCCCAAAGGGAACGCGGAGGCCTCCGTGCAGGAGCTGGTAGTCCAGAGGTGGGAAGAAGGCAGGAGGTGGCCGGTACACGGGAAGAGGCATGAACATGGGAGGTTCGAGGTCAGCATCCCCATCCCAGTGAGCGCCTGAAAGACAGAAGACACAGACCTCATGAGCACCTCTCGCACATTTCCCCTCATTCTGTGTCCCTAAGAGACCTAGTTCGGCAGACGAACTCGCTACAGACCGCAGGAGAACAGGGAAGAGACTAACTTGAGAGGTCGCTGTCCTCACGTCTGTCCCCCAGGATCCTGCGCAGGGCCCCTCCAAAGGGACACAGGCAGGCTTGGCTGCTGGGCTTCTCGCTCTTCTCCCAGAAAGCCCGGTGCAGGTCCTGCAGGCTCAGCAGCATGTAGAAGCACCTCTTCCACTTCTTCTTCAGGCCCTTGTCCCGGAGACGGTGGCAGAGGGCAATGGACAGCTCGTGGTTGTTCTTCCCTCGCAGGCCGGCTCTGAGTTCCAGGTCTTCCCATTCTTCCAGAAAGAGTCTGATTTCCCAGTCCTTCCATGGTCTGAACGAAGACTCTGTGGGGACAGAGGAGCCACCTGAGTGCATGTGACCTCACTCATATGCTATCCCTAGTGGCTTTCACACCCTTCCTTCATGCCGACCGGCCATCATGGCTTCATTCTGTGAGGGGGACCTGACAAGGCTTGGGGAGAGGCGGAGGGATTCAGTGTCACCCTGAATCCCGGGGACCAGAAAGCACGTTGAGGGACAAGCACAGGGGTCTCTTCTCCATGAAGTGCATATTAGGGACCAGACAGTGTTGGACACATCGACCAGTCCTGTTAGGCAATCTGAGTGGGGCTCTCACACTCCCTCCCTCCCATCAGCCCCTGCACAGCTTTGGGATCTCTCCTGCCAGAGTGAAGGCCGAAAGGGCCAGAGAGTAGAGGACAGTGTTGTCCCCAGAGCTGTCCCCATCTTGGGTCTAGGTTGAGCACATGAGGATCAGGAACATGAAGATGGGTGGACGGTGTTGCTGGTGCACTCAGAACCAGAACACTGTACCTGAGGGCTTGTGGGCCTTCTGCTTCTTCTGCTCTCCTCTCTGTCCATTCTTTTTTTTTTTTTTTTTTTTTTATTCTTCTGCATTGGCTGCTTTATTGACAAGCTTATGACTGACAGCTACCCCATCCAGTCCCTCCATCCTCTACAAAATCACTTGAACAGATAGATTTGAGTCTCCCCGGCTCCTATCCAGGTTTAGCCAAGGACCAGGGACTGTGGCCCTGGCTTAGGGACACAGGCAGTGGAGTCCGGAAGGAGGGTGGAAAGTCCAGTTCCCAAGGCCGAGGTGCTGGTGAAGAGTCTGGGGAGACTGGACACGGCCCCAGATATCCCTGGCCTGGGGAAGGCAGGAAACTTGTCCAGAAGCAGGGAGGTGGGGGTGGAGCCCAGCGAGGCGGGAGATGTCCAGTCTGAGGCCACCTTGGAATACATGGTGAGGCCTGGTGCTTTCTCACCTCCACCCTCTGGTGGAGCACCAGGCTCTGGCCACGCCCACAGCAGATGGGCAGCCACCTCACCCCACACATCCACACACACCGCACACCACACTTGCATGTGTGCTGGAGCAAGCACGCACGCCCACACACACACAGGGCTCTCACAGCCCTGGACCCACTCCCTGGAGCCCTGGAAGGTCTCTGCATTGCTACCAGCTGCTTGGCTCAGCTGCAGGCTGGGGGCTGTGCGGGGGGTGGGTCCTCTACATTGCTACTAATTGACTGCTTCGCAGGCGTCTATCCAATCACTGTACACGTCCACTGGCTCTGACAGATAGGTGATGGGCGTCTGGAATTCCTCCAGGCACACAGTACAGGAAATGAGTCCAGTTTTGCGAGCCCGGTCCATTTTCACGTCACAGGACTTGTCATGGTTACAGAAGGGGCAGGTGAACTGCGTCTCCAGGGTCACCTTCTTCTTGGGCAGAGGCTTCCGTTGGGACTTCCGGCGGCCCATGGCTTGCAGGGGGAAGGTGAACCCAGCCGCACTGGCTGAGAAGTACCGCTCACTCCAGACACACTGCCTTCTGTCAATTCTGTGCCTGAGAGATTCTCGATGTTTCAATCTCAGCTGTTGCGCTCTAGGAAAACTGAAAAATGATGAGGAGATTAAAACTCTACATATCCTGTAGGAATCTCATTGTGGCTGCTCTGTGTGTGAATTAGGTCTTAGGTGAGTGTGGTATTGGAGACATATCCTTCCTACTGCTGAGTTCTACCCGCTGTTGAGTTCCAGCCCAGTGGACAGAACCTCATGTGTCAGCAGGGAACCAAGCCGCAGCCCACAGCGCTTCCCCTGGCTCCTATCTTCAACATGACATGTCAGCAGACAGCATGATAAAGATGATGAAGTGCTTGTTTTCATGTTGGCAGCTTGGGCTGGAAACATAACAGAAAGGAAGGCTTGAAATGAGGAAGGAAATAAGGAGTGATGAAAGGAGGGAGGGAGGCAGGGAGGGATGGAAGGACCAAAAAAGAAAGGAAGGAAGGAAGGAAGGAAGGAAGGGAGAGATGGAGCAAGGGAGGGAGGAATAGAAAGAGAGAAGTTCAAAATCCACTATCCAACAACTTTGGAAGCAGTGCTTGAAGGGGACATCAAAGCCTCTAAACCCCAAAATGTGCTCCAGTGTCAACCCTGAAAGATTCAAGGTTGAGCCTACTGCTTCTACTGCTCATTCATTGTAAGAGGAAAAGTGTGTTACCAACAGTGTAAAACCTAGAAGTAGTCAAATGTGCAGAAAATATCCAGCCCAAGAAAAAATCACGCTGCTTTCCTGGCCTCCTGTGTGAAATGACCCAATTTGTAAAAACAGGGAAATTGATTTCCTTTCAGAGATTCCTAGTCCCAGATCTGGTGGAATCTGGGAGTGTCACCCCAGGGCTCAAGAGGCTGAGGCAGGAGGGTGACTGAGCTTTGGAGAATGAACTGAACTCAGAGTAAACACCAAACCCTTCACAGATGAAATGATCTAGTCCCTGACCTTGGACCCACGGAACCCAGGCAGCCCTGGAACCTACCTCCGTCTTGCGTGTGAGCTGCGTCCTGCTCCGCAGAGGGCCGACAGGCAGCGCTGACTCTGGTCGGTGAAGCAGCTGAGGGTGCAGTGTAGACGGCACCACTCGGCTCCTCTCCTGGGTTTCTGGCCTCTCTGTACCTGCCACATCTGGCCCCTTATATGTCTCCTGGGTGTGGTGGGATCAGACACACCCTACTGAGGTTTCCAGGTGGGTTCAGATGAGGCCAACCACAGGCTCCTAATCCCATCACTCGGGAGGCTGAGGCAGGGGATTGTGCAGAGTGTGAGGGCTGCCATAGCTGTGTGGTGTGTGTTTCTGCAGAAAAAGGTGGTTTTCAATGGGCGTTTCCTTTCGTTCTTCTACTGATTCATCCATTTCACCTGTGCTGTAGTTGTCAGCAGGAACCTTACAGGGTTCTGACATGTCAGATTGTTCTCTAATTTAAAATCGGCTTTTCTTTTTTCTAAGACAATCTTTATTAGTTCTTCTTTTAATGATTAGATTCATCTATCAACTTCACTATTACTATTCATTATGTATTGAAGTGTGTGAGAGTAGGTGTGTGTGTGCGTGTGTGTGTGTGTTCGTATCAGGGAGCTTGTGTGTCCCTCTCGAGTTTGTATGGTGGCCACGGGAAGCATCCTGGATGGCGTCTCCCTTCTTGGCCTTCCAGAAGGGATGTCCCGGGCAGGGCCTTCCACATCCAGAAGTGGCGGTCGAAGCCATGTCTGCGCGGCCTTTTCCCCTTGGAAACCCAGCTCCACCCCCGTGGATCAAGCACAGGACAAGCACAAGCTCCTCACCCGCACTCTGAACACTGAGGCAGGGGGATTTCTGAGAAGTTGAGTTCTTCCCTGATTGTGTTATGTCCTTTGATCTCAGGAAAACCTTGTTTGAGCTGAACTAGTATTTTTTTTTTTTTTAATTTCAGCTCATACAAACTTATTAGGTACACCAGTTCCCTCCCTCCCTCCTCCTCCCCCCGTACCCCCTGCTCCCCCTCCCCACCTCTCTCCCTCCCCATCCCCCAGTGCCTCCCACCCCAATTCCCAGAGAGTGCTTTCTTGTGCATGACTGATTTTCCTCTGGGCCCTCCTCTCCGATGACGTACAAGGACCCAGTGGCCTTTCCCGAACCCTTTCCCGTGTTCCCCTTAGGTATAGGAACATTGCTGTGGCTGCCAATCCTTTGCCTCCAAGGATCTTGGTGCCTTTAGCAGATGCTAGACTTTGTGAGGTCAACAGTGTGTTGGACAATGCGCAGGGCATGCAAAGTCCAATTATGATTGCTTCAGCCCTAACTAGTATAGAGTATCTTACATATCATTGCTCCTCCTATCCTTATGCTCTTACACTCTTACCGCCCCCTCTTCCGCAAATTTCCCTGAGCTTCAAGATGGGGAGAGACTAAGCTGGCCTAGTTCTAGGTGGTTCATATAGAGTCTCTGAAGTTCGGATTGTGGTTTGTTGATTTTCTTTTGCAGTTTTGCTGCTCCTGCAATGCCCTTCACTCCATCCTGGTGGGCATTGTATGTTACCCCCTGGCCAGAGACAAAAAGCTGTTAGAGACTTGTGATAAAAGCACATTCAAAGGTAGATGTAATAAAAGTGGGAAACCACAGTGAGGGAGGGGTCTATCACTCATTTGCAAAATTGTTATTTTTTATCTGCCAGACTATATGCCCTCCTCTTCTGGTGAGATCACTCCCCCTCAGTAGTAAATGATCAGGAACAAAAGTCTGTGAACTTAATCAGATGTCTCATTACTTATTTGGGTCCTTGGTGGAGGCCTATTTTCCCTGCTGTAACATGGTCCCTTCTCTCCTTGTTTCTGGTGTGGCCCTCCTACTCCATCCCTCCTGTTCATAATCCTTGGAATTACTGTCTCTAGGTGGGCTGGGTGGGTTTGGTACTAGGAGCCACCTATTAGGGAGTACATACGGCGCTTAATTTTCTGGGTCTGGGATACTTCACTTAATATAATTGTTTCTAATGACATCCATTTCCCGGCAAATTCCAGTAATTCATCATTTTTGATGGCTGAGTAATACTCCATTGTATAGATGTACCACAGTTTCCTTATCCACTCGTGAACTGTTGGACATTTGGGTTGATTCCATGACTTGCTATTGTAAACAGTGCTGCTATGAACATGGTCGTGCTTGTGCTATCGAGGTGAACCTCTGCTGTATGGGGGGTTATTCCCAAAAGTGGAATAGCAGGGTCATATGGCATTTCAATCTTTAATTTCTTTAAGAATCCCCAGACGGCTCGCCAGAGTGGCTGTATGAGCCTGCATTCCCACCAGCAATGTAGGAGAGTTCCCCTCTCTCCGCATCCTCTCCAGCATTTGTCGTTGTTAGTATTGTGGATTTTTGCCATCCTGACCGGGGTGAGATGATATCTCAGGGAAGTTTTGATATGCATTTCCCTGATGGCTAAAGAAGTGGAGCATTTTTTAAGATATTTGTTAGACATTTTAATTTCATCCATGGTAAAGTTTCTTTTAAGTTCCAGGGCCCATTTTTTAATTGGGCCATTGGTTTCCTTGGTGTTTAGTTTTCTAAGTTCTTTGAGCACTCTGGACAATAGAGCTCTATCAGATATGTGATTAGTGAAAATTTTCTCCCATTCTGTGGGTTGCCTTTGAGCTCGTGTTACAATCTCTTTATCTGAACAGAAGCTCTTTAAATTCACAAGATCCCAACTGTTGAGAGTTGGTAGCAGTGGCTGTGCCATTGGATGTCTGTTTAAGAACTGTTGACATAGCCCAATCAGCTCGAGGGAGTTCCCTATCCTTTCAACTATGGTTTTTATAGTCTCTGGCATTATGTCAAGGTCCTTGATCCATTTGGAATTAAGTCTTGTACATGGTGACAAGTACGGGTCCAGCTTTAATCTTCTGCATGTGGAGATCCAGTTTTGCCATTTGTTGAAGATGCTGTTCTTTTTCTATTGGATTCTTTGGGCCCCTTTGTCAAAGACCAAATGGCTGTAACTTTGTGGGCTTATATCTGGGTCTTCAATCCTTATCCATTGATCTGTGTGTCTATTTTGGAGCCAGTACCAGGCTGTCTTTACAACTATGGATTTGTAGTATAGACTAAGGTTTGGTATGGTGATACCTCCATCAGTGTTTTTGTTACCCAGGATTGTTTTTGCTATCCTGGGTCTTTTGTGCCTCCATATGAACTTTGAGATTGTTTGGTCAACTTCTTTGAAGAATTGCTTTGGGATTTTGATTGGTATAGCATTGAATCTGTATATTGCCTTTGGTAGGATGGTCATTTTCACGATGTTGATTCTGCCAATCCAGGAACAAGGGAGGTCTTTCCACCTTCTGGTGTCTTCTGCTATTTCTTTCTTTAGGGTTTTAAAGTTTTCATTGTAAAGGTCTTTTACCTCCTTAGTTAGGTTTATACCAAGGTATTTCATTTTTTTAGGGGCTATAATAAATGGTATTGTTTCTCTCAAGGCTTTTTCACTTCTTTCATTCTGGGCATATAGGAAGGCCTCTGATTTTTGCACATTTATTTTGTATCCTGCCACCCTGCTGAACTTCTCAATTAGTTCCAGGAGCTTCCTGGTGGAGTTTTTGGGATCACTCAGGTATAAGATCATGTCATCTGCAAATAGGGATAGTTTGACTTCTTCCTTGCCGATTTGAATCCCTCTTATGTCCCTTTCTTGTCTTATGGCTTCAGCTAAGACTTCAAGTACAATATTGAATAGAAGTGGTGAGAGTGGACAGCCTTGTCTAGTTCCTGATCGAAGTGGGAATGCTTCCAGTTGTTCCCCATTGAGCATAATCCTTGCTGTGGGCTTGTTGTATATAGCTTTTATTATATTGATAAAGGTTCCTTCCATTCCTACTGTCTCTAGCGTTTTGATCATAAAAGGCTGTTGGATCTTGTCAAAAGCTTTTTCTGCATCTATCGAGAGTATCATGTGGTCTTGGACTTTGGACTGGTTTACATGATGAATTACATTTATTGATTTGCGTATGTTGAACCAACTTTGTGTGCCGGGGATGAAGCCTACTTGGTCCCCATGAATGATCTTTTTAATATGTTTTTGAATCCAATTTGCTAAGACTTTGTTGAGAATCTTTGTGTCTGTGTTCATCAGGGAGATCGACCTATAGTTTTCTTTTTTAAGCGAATCTTTATTAGGTTTTGGGATTAAAAGGATATTAGCTTTATAGAAGGAATTTGGTAGTGTTCCTTCCTTTGCTATTTGATGGAACAGTTTAAGGAGTATTGGTGTTATTAACTCCTTAAATGTCTTGTAGAACTCTGTGGTGAATCCATCTGGTCCAGGACATTTTTTGGTGGGAAGATTTGAGATTACTTCTTCAATTTCCTTATATGTTATAGGACTATTTAAATAATTCACAACTTCCTGATTCAATTTAGGTAAGTTGTGTTTACTTAGAAATTCATCCATCTCTTTTGTGTTGTCAAACTTCACAGAGTATAAGTTTTTGAAATATGATGTTATAATTCTCTGGATTTCTTGGGTATCAGTAGTGATAACTCCATGTTCATTTCTAATTTTGTTAATTTGGGTTTTCTCTCTCTTGCTTTTGGTTAGTTTAGCTAGGGGTGTATCAATCTTATTGATTTTTTCAAAGAACCAGCTTTTTGACTGGTTGATTTTTTCTATCGTTTTCTTAATCTCGATTTCAGATATTTCTCCCCTTATTTTGCTAATCTCCTCTCTTCTACTACTTTTGGGATCAGATTGCTTTAGTTTCTCTAAAGCTTTAAGCTGCATTGTTAAGTTGCTTATTTCTGATATTTCCATTTTTTTGACGTAGGCATTAAGAGCTATGAACTTACTTCTTAGAACAGCTTTCATTGTGTCCCAGAGATTTTGGTAAGTTGTATTTTCATTATCATTCACTTTCAGGAAATCTTGAATTTCCTTTTTAATTTCTTCCTGAATCCAGTTCTCATTCAGCATCATAGTGTTAAGTTTCCAGGAGTTAGTGTATTTTCTCTTGTTTGATGTGTTGTGGATGTCTAGCTTTAGGCCGTGATGGTCTGATAGGGCACAGGTTAGAATTTCAACTTTCTTGTATATGTGTAGATTCATTTTGTGGCCCAATATGTGATCTATTTTGGAGAACGTTCCGTGTGCTGCTGAGAAAAATGTGTATTCTTTGGTGCGTGGGTGAAAAGTTTGATAGAGATCTGTAAGGTCCATTTCTTTAAGGGTTTGATTAAGTTCCAAAGTGTCTCTGTTAAGCTTTTGACCTGTTGATCTATCCCATGTTGAGAGGGCGGTGTTGAAGTCCCCAAGAATTATCGTTTGGGGATTGATTTCTTGCTTTAGATGCTGTAGGGTTTTCTTAATGAATGTGGAGGGGCCCGTATTGGGTGCATATATGTTTAGTATTGTGAAGTCTTCCTGGTGAATTGTACCTGTGACTAAAATGTAGTATCCTTTCGTGTCTCTTATAATTTTCTTTGGTTTGAAATCCACTTTGTCTGATAGCATAATGGCTAGCCCTGCCTGTTTTCTGCTTCCATTTGCTTGTAGAATTGTTGACCAGCCTTTTATTTTTAGAGAGTGCCTATCTTTTGTGGTGAGATGGGTTTCCTGCAGGCAGCAGATTGATGGATTGTGATTTTTAATCCATGTTTGTAATCTGTGTCTCTTGATCGGTGAATTAAGTCCATTAACATTTAGTGTTATAATGGAGAAACTATTGTTAATTCCAGACATTTATTATGTTTAGTAGCTTTTATAAGTATATTGCTTCGTTTTTAATGATGTTATACTTGCCTTCTGTTCTCCTGGATATGCCTGTTTTTTTCTTCACGCTTGAGTATCATTTCTAGCATTTTTTGAAGGCCTGGTTTGGTGGCCATGTATCCCTTCAAGTTGTCTTTGTGCTGGAAAATTTTTCTTTCTCCCTCGATCATGACTGATAGTTTAGCAGGGTAAATCAGCCTCGTTTGACATTTTTGCTCATTCAATACTTGAAGTATGTCTCTCCAAGCTCTTCTTGCTTTTACTGTTTCGACTGAGAAGTCATTTGTTATTTTAATAGGTTTACCTTTAAAAGTGACTTGTTTTTTCTCCCTTGAAGCTCTCAGCACCATTTCTTTATCTTGAATGTGGAGTGTTTTAACTATTATTTGCCGCGGCGTGCTTCTATTTTGGTCGTATCTGTTTGGGGTGCGGAATGCCTCTTGTATATGTATGGGCCTCTCTTTTTTTAGATGAGGAAAGTTTTCCTTGATGATTGTTTGAAAAATTTCCTCAGGGGTGGTATTTTGAGATTCTTGCTCTGGTATTCCATGAATACGCATGTTAGGCTTTTTCAGGGTGTCCCATATCTCTTGGATATTTCTCTGAAGTATCTTTTTGGCTTTAACAACCTCTTCCATTGAGCGGGTTAGTACTCCCACTTTATCTTCAAGGTCTGAAATTCTGTTTTCTGCTTCGTTAGTTCTGTTGATAAGACTCTCTGTGGCGTTCTGGTTTGAAGATAACTTGTCTTATAGCTCAGTTTTAAACTCTGCTTGAGTTTGTTTTAACTGCTCTATGCCACTTTTTGTTTCTTGAACTGTTTTTCTCAACTCCTCCAGATGTCTGTTGTGTTCCTCTTCAAAGCGATTGATTGGATTATGTAATTCCTCCCTGATTTCCTCTTTCATAGTATTGAACATGGTAATGATCATATTTTGAAAGTCTTTATCCTGGGTGGGGCTTTCTTGGCCTTTTTCCGTGGGTTTGTTCTTGTTGGAGTCTAACATTATGGGATTAATTTCTTCAGTGGGAAATTTGTTTACTTGATTGTTGCTTCTCATGGATTTGCACTTTGACTTTGGCATTGTCATTTTAACTCTTAAGATCTCTCAATTTCACTAAACTGAATTATTTGGCCTGGGGTCCTGGTGGGCGGGGCGGGCGGAGACTTACCTAGGTCCTGGGGTGAGGCCCGGCTGGATCGCGTGCGCGTCCCGACCAGTGGAACCGGGTGGGGTGCAAAACCCGAGGGCAGCTGGGTTGGGGCCTGGGCGCAGGGGGAGGTCCTCCTCGTCCCTCGGCCCCGCGCGCGGCTCCGGCTGGATGGTGGGAGTCGGAGCCGGGTCCCGGTGGGCTGACCTGGGGTCCTGGTGGGCGGTGCGCGGGGGGGAGGGGGGAAGGGGGGGAGGGGTACTCACCAGCTATGGCGCGGGGTTGAGGCCCGGCTGGACCCCGCGCGCGCGCGTCCCAACCGGCGGAGCGGGTTGGGGTGCAAAAGGGGTGAACTAGTATTTTTATGAATCCACTGAAATGATTCCTTTGACATGGAATGATTTTGTCATAGAGACAGTGACAGGGGAAGTTGATGAATCGTCACGTACTTGAGTTATTCTTTTTCTTTTCAGGAAATATTTTCAAATTTTTATACCATTCCATTTATTCATTTGTATTTATGTATTATGAGTAATATTTGTGTTCATATATGTGTTCATATATGTGGAGTTATGTGTGCATGTGTTCAACATAGGGCAGTGCGGGTCTCCCTGGAGGACCAAGTTCCTCTTCTAAGCACTTGAATTAAACTTCAGGTCAACAAGCCTCTGTCAAATCTCCCAACACAACTGTCCATCTGCCCCTCTTCAGGTTCCCAGCACAGTCTCTGCTCCCCTTGGAGCCTCACAAGGTTTGAGGTTCCTTGTCACAATTTAGGGCTTTGCTTGCCGTGCTGGAGACAGAGTCTTATCCTTGAGCACTGTCCCCATTCCTTCAAAGGTGCTTTTCAATGCCCTGTGCACACCATGCTTGCACCTCCTTGTGGACATACGTGATAGGTGACAGCTTGGGAGCACAGAGATACGAGCTCCTCAGGCAAAGGATCACGCCTGGATTCTCCACCCTTAACTTTCTCCTTGCTGCTTTTATTTTTTCTTTAGAGATGAGGCTCATAAAGGAGTCAAGTGGACCTGCAACTCATCCTCTATCTGCCCCAGACTCCTCAGCACATCCTCCTCACAGTGGAACCTGGAGAGAGAGAGAACTAGCTCTTCAATCTCTGCTCTTGCTGGACACAGCGAAGGCAGAACCAACTGTCCCCAGTCTAACGATGGATCCCACAGGAAGATGAGAAACAATGGGTATCATCAGTCACAGGTGTGTACTCAGGATTCTCTGCAGGGCCTCCCCAGATGACCAAAAGCAAAGGTTGGCTCCCAGGATTCTTATTGGCCTCACAGGAAGCACAGTGCCAATCACTCTGTCTTGTAGATGTGTAACATGTGACAGAAGAGTATTTTATTTAGGTGTGATACAAAGGTTCATCCTTCTGTGTTTTTTCCAGAACTGTATGGAATGCATCTATATCCAAACCAATTGATTTCCAAATGTGGAAACTAAGTAGGGCCAGGATTGTAAACTTCATGTAGCGAGTGAGTATGAAATCTACAGTATGTTACACCTCAGCTGATCTCCTTGCAGAAGATGTAAATTGAGTATTTTTGCTTGGGAATCGAACCCAGGACTGCCCACATGGCAAGCCCAGAGCTGAGCTCCATCCCAGTTCTCATCACTGTCCATGGTAACCTGAGGAATCCACGGCCCAGGAACACCTAAAACAAGCTGTGCTAACACAGAAGGATTGTGCCGTTTCCCCCTTGAGGAATGGAGGCAGGAATATGAGGAGAGAAAAGTGAAGGCTGGAAGTGAGGGTAGAGAGATAGGGCAAGAAGCAAGGAGTGATTCTGTGCTTCCATATTTCCAAATAGCAAAGGAAGAAACACAGAGCACAGACACAGGAGCCAGGCCATCTCAGGAACACAGAATCAGGGGAAATGTGCGTGAGGTGCTCATGAGGTCTGTGTCTTCTCTCTTTCAGGCGCTCACTGGGATGGGGATGGTGACCTCGAACCTCCCATGTTCCTGCCTCCTCCCGTGTACCGGCCAACTCCTGCCTTCTTCCCACCTCCGGACTACCAGCTCCTGCACGGAGGCCTCCGCGTTCCCTTTGGGACTCTGCAGTGGACCCCTCCCCTGTTATGATGGTGCAGCATGCCATGGCACCTGCCTGGCAGCCCTGGCAGCCCTGTCACTGTCTCTATGACAAAATCATTCCATGTCAAAGGAATCATTTCAGTGGATTCATAAAAATACTAGTTCAGCTCAAACAAGGTTTTCCTGAGATCAAAGGACATAACACAATCAGGGCAGGACTCAACTTCTCAGAAATCCCCCTGCCTCAGTTTTCAGAGTGCGGGTGAGGAGCTTGTGCTTGTCCTGTGCTTGATCCACGGGTGTGGAGCTGGGTTTCCAAGGGGAAAAGGCCGGGCAGACATGGCTTCGACCGCCACTTCTGGATGTGGAAGGCCCTGCCCGGGAAATCCCTTCTGGAAGGCCAAGAAGGTAGACGCCATCCAGGATGCTTCCCGTGGCCACCATAGAAACTCGAGAGGGACATACAAGCTCCCTGATACGAACACACACACACACGCACACACACACCTACTCTCACACACTTCAATACATAATGAATAGTAATAGTGAAGTTGATAGATGAATCTAATCATTAAAAGAAGAACTAATAAAGATTGTCTTAGAAAAAAGAAAAGCTGATTTTAAATTAGAGAACAATCTGACATGTCAAAACCCTGTAAGGTTCCTGCTGACAACTACAGCGCAGGTGAAATGGATGAATCAGTAGAAGAACGAAAGGAAACGCTCATTGAAAACCACCTTTTTCTGCAGAAACACACACCACACAGCTATGGCAGCCCTCACACTCTGCACAATCCCCTGCCTCAGCCTCCCGAGTGATGGGATTAGGAGCCTGTGGTTGGCCTCATCTGAACCCACCTGGAAACCTCAGTAGGGTGTGCCTGATCCCATCACACCCAGGAGACATATAAGGGGCCAGATGTGGCAGGTACAGAGAGGCCAGAAACCCAGGAGAGGAGCCGAGTGGTGCCGTCTACACTGCACCCTCAGCTGCTTCACCGACCAGAGTCAGCGCTGCCTGTCGGCCCTCTGCGGAGCAGGACGCAGCTCACACTCAAGACGCAGGTAGGTTCCAGGGCTGCCTGGGTTCCGTGGGTCCAAGGTCAGGGACTAGATCATTTCATCTGTGAAGAGTTTGGTGTTTACTCTGAGTTCAGTTCATTCTCCAAAGCTCAGTCACCCTCCTGCCTCAGCCTCTTGAGTCCTGGGGTGACACTCCCAGATTCCACCAGATCTGGGACTAGGAATCTCTGAAAGGAAATCAGTTTCCCTGTTTTTACAAACTGGGTCATTTCACACAGGAGGCCAGGAAAGCAGCGTGATTTTTTCTTGGGCTGGATATTTTCTGCACATTTGACTACTTCTAAGTTTTACACTGTTGGTAACACACCTTTCCTCTTACAATGAATGAGCAGTAGAAGCAGTAGGCTCAACCTTGAATCTTTCAGGGTTGACACTGGAGCACATTTTGGGGTTTAGATGCTTTGATGTCCCCTTCAAGCACTGCTTCCAAAGTTGTTGGATAGTGGATTTTGAACTTCTCTCTTTGTATTCCTCCCTCCCTTGCTCCATCTCTCCCTCCCTTCCTTCCTTCCTTCCTTCCTTCCTTCCTTCCTTCCTTCCTTCCTTCCTTCCTTCCTTCCTTCCTTCCTTCCTTCCTTCCTTCCTTCCTTCCTTCCTTTTTGGTCCTTCCGTCCCTCCCTACCTCCCTCCCTCCTTTCATTCTCCTTATTTCCTTCCTCATTTCAAGCCTTCCTTTCTGTTATGTTTCCAGCCCAAGCTGCCAACATGAAAACAAGCACTTCATCATCTTTATCATGCTGTCTGCTGACATGTCATGTTGAAGATAGGAGCCAGGGGAAGCGCTGTGGGCTGCGGCTTGGTTCCCTGCTGACACATGAGGTTCTGTCCACTGGGCTGGAACTCAACAGCGGGTAGAACTCAGCACTAGGAAGGATATGTCTCCAATACCACACTCACCTAAGACCTAATTCACACACAGAGCAGCCACAATGAGATTCCTACTGGATATGTAGAGTTTTAATCTCTTCATCATTTTTCAGTTTTCCTAGAGCGCAACAGCTGAGATTAAAACATCAAGAATGTCTCAGGCACAGAATTGACAGAAGGCAGTGTGTCTGGAGTGAGCGGTGCTTCTCGGCGAGTGCGGCTGGGTTCACCTCCCCCCTGCAAGCCATGGGCCGCCGGAAGTCCCAACGGAAGCCTCTGCCCAAGAAGAAGGTGACCCTGGACACGCAGTTCACCTGCCCCTTCTGTAACCATGACAAGTCCTGTGACGTGAAAATGGACCGGGCTCGCAAAACTGGACTCATTTCCTGTACTGTGTGCCTGGAGGAATTCCAGACGCCCATCACCTATCTGTCAGAGCCAGTGGACGTGTACAGTGATTGGATAGACGCCTGCGAAGCAGCCAATTAGTAGCAATGTAGAGGACTCACCCCCTTCACAGCCCCCAGCCTGCAGCTGAGCCAAGCAGCTGGTAGGAATGCAGAGACCTTCCAGGGCTCCAGGGAGTGGGTCCAGGGCTGTGAGAGCCCTGTGTGTGTGTGGGCGTGCGTGCTTGCTCCAGCACACATGCACGTGTGGTGTGCGGTGCGTGTGGATGTGTGGGGGTGAGGTGGCTGCACATCTGCTGTGGGCGTGGCCAGAGCCTGGTGCTCCACCACAGAGTGGAGGTGAGAAAGCACCAGGCCTCACCATGTATTCCAAGGTGGCCTCAGACTGGACATCTCCCGCCTCGCTGGGCTCCACCCCCACCTCCCTGCTTCTGGACAAGTTTCCTGCCTTCCCCAGGCCAGGGATATCTGGGGCCGTGTCCAGTCTCCCCAGACTCTTCACCAGCACCTCGGCCTTGGGAACTGGACTTTCCACCCTCCTTCCGGACTCTACTGCCTGTGTCCCTAACCCAGGGCCACAGTCCCTGGTCCTTGGCTAAACCTGGATAGGAGCCGGGGAGCCTCACATCTGTTCAAGTGATTTTGTAGAGGATGGAGGGACTGGAAAGGGTAACTGTCAGTCACAAGCTTGTCAATAAAATGCACAATGACAAGGGTTGTCCCCGGAGCTGAAAAAAAAAAGAATGGACAGAGAGGAGAGCAGAAGAAGCAGAAGGCCCGCAAGCCCTCAGGTACAGTGTTCTGGTTCTGAGTGCACCAGCAACACCGTCCACCCACCTTCATGTTCCTGATTCTCATGTGCCGAACCTAGATGCAAGGTGGGGACATCTCTGGGGACAACCCTCCCCTCCACCCACCCGCATTTCTCCTCTCATGGGTCAAAGCCCTTGTCATTGTGCAGGTCCACATGCCCTGCATCCCTAAGAGACCTGGTTCTGGAAGTTTGCCCCAGGGCACAGACACAGGAGCCAGGCCATTTCAGGGACACAGAATCAGGGGAAATGTGTGTGAGGTGCTCATGAGGTCTTCTCTCTTTCAGGCGCTCACTGGGATGGGGATGCTGACCTCGAACCTCCCATGTTCCTGCCTCCTCTCGTGTACCGGCCAACTCCTGCCTTCTTCCCACCTCCGGACTACCAGCTCCTGCACGGAGGCCTCCGCGTTCCGTTTGGGACTCTGCAGTGGACCCCTCCCCTGTTATGATGGTGCAGCATCCCATGGCACCTGCCTGGCAGCCCTGGCATCTGAGCACCCCATGGCCAGCCCCTCAGTTGCCGCCTGCCTTGTTGCCAGGAGACCCCAGCCTCCAGCAGCCCTGGGCACCTGCCTATGATCAGCCCCGTCTTCAGTAAGGACGAGAAGAAAGTTGTTGGCTTTTTCCTGGACTATGAGAATTATGTAGTTGTATGACTTGTGGCTCATTTTTCTTCTGTATATGAGAGTAAAATGTGAAATAAATTTGATGACTGTGACCACGTCCTTGTCTGTCTTGTCTTGGAACTGTAGATACAGAGGGGAAGGGTTGGGGAAGGGCCTGAGGTTCAGCGCCTCCTGCTGGCTTGGATCCTGCCTCTGGTCCCCATCAGACTTCCGGGGGGTGCATCTTTTTCCACGTGGACGAATTCTTCCACACACACTGCTGAACCGTAATTCCTGCCCTTCTAGAAGAGCTAGTGTCTAAGAAAAATAAAATGATGGAAAGGAAATATGGAAGCACAGAATCACTCCTTGCTTCCTGTCCTATCTCTCACTCTCTGCTCACTTCCAACCTTCACTTTTCTCTCCTCACTTTTCTCCCTCCTTCCCTCAAGGGGGAAACTGCACAATCCTTCTGTGTTAGCACAGCTTGTGTTCAGTGTTCCTGGGCTGCGGATTCCCCAGATTACCATGGACAATGATGAGAGCTGGGATGGAGCTCAGCTTTGGGCTTGCCATGCAATTCAATTTATATCTTACCAAATGTCATCAGCTGAGGTGTAACAAAGTCTAGATCTCATTCTCACTCAGTACATGAAATTTACATACTTACCTCTGGTCAGTCTTTGCACATGGGAAACAGTTGTTTTGAAATAATTGTTTTACAGGCAAGACTAGGATAAAACACAGAGGGACTAAGGTGTATATCACACCTGCATAAAACAGACAGTTATTATATCTTCCATATCTATAAGTCAATGTGATTGGCACTGTACTTCCTGTGAGTCCAGTGAGAATCCTTGGAGTCAGCCTTCACTTCTGTTCATCTGGGGACGCCCTGCATAGAATCCTGGGTACAGAGCTGTGACCGATGACGCCCATTGTTTCTTCCCTCACTGTGGATCCATCTTTGTATTGCGGACAGTTGATTCAGCCTTGCCTGTGTCCAACAAGAACAGAGAATGAAGAGCTAGTTCTCAGTCTCCAGGTTGCACTATAAGGAGCATGTGCCATGGTGTGCCATGGAGGATGATTTTGAGGTCCACTTGACTCCTTTATGAGCCCTTATCCCTAACGAAAATAGTAAAAGCAGAAAAGAGAAAGTTAACTGTAGAGAAGCCAAGCATGGTCATTTGCCTCAGGTGCTCATGTCTCTGTGCTCTTGAGCTGTCACCTAGCATGTATGTCCTCAAGGAGGTGCAAGCATGGTGTGCACAGGGCATTGAAAAGAAAATTTTACAGAATAAGGACATGGCTCAGGGTTTAGACTCTGTCTCAAGAACTTCACGAAAAGCCCTAAATTGTGACAAGGAACCTCAAATCTTGTGAGGCTCCAAGGGGAGCAGAGACTGTGTTGGGAAATTAAAGAGGGGCAGATGGAGTGATGTGTTGGCAGTTAATTTGATTGGCTTTTCTCTACATGAAGTTTAATTCAAGTGCTTAGAAGAGGAACGTGGTCCTCTAGAGGGTCACACTGCCCTACGATGAATGCATGCACTCATAACTCACATACATGAATACATGGATAATAATACACAAATAAAAATGAACAAAAATAAAAAAGGGAAAAAATTTTAAATATTTTCCTAAAAAGGAAACGAATAACTCTAGTCAGTGAAGATTCATAAAATTCCCCTGTCATTGTCTCTATGAAAACATCATCTCAGGTAAAATGAACGATCAGTGGATTAATAAAAATGCTAGTTCACTGCAAAACATCATTTTCCTGAAATAAAGGACATAACACAATCAGGGCAGGACTCTACTTCTCAGAAATCCCCCTGCCTCAGTGTCCAGAGTGCGGGTGAGGGGTTTGTGCTTGTCCTGTGCTTTATCCACAGGGGTGGAGCTGGGTGTCCCCGGGAAAAAGGTCGGGCAGACATGGCTTCCACCGCCACTCCTGGATGTGGAAGGCTCTGCCTGGGAAATTCCTTCTAGAAGGCCAAGGAGGTAGACGCCATCCAGAATGGTTCCCGTGGCCACCATAGAAGCTCCAGAGGGACACACATGCTCCGTGATACACACACATACTCACACACATATCCACACACTCACACTTACTGGCACATATTCCCACACATAAATACATAATAAATAATATTATTGGAATCGATACATGAACAAAACAATTAAATTAAGAAATAATAAAATTTGTCTTAAAAAAGACAAAAGAAAGTTCATTTTAAGTCAGAGAAGAATCTGCCACAGTCCCTATAATGTTCCCTATGACAACTTCAGCATGGGTGAAATGAATCAGTAGATTAATGAAAGTAGAAGCTCATTGAAATCCAAATTTTTCCAGAGTAAAGACATACCACACAGCTAGGACAGGCCTCACAGTCTCCATAGTCCCCCTGCCTCTGCCTCCTGAGTGATGGATTAGGAGCCTCTAATTGGCCTGCTCGGGACCCTCCTGGGAAACCTCAGTAGGGCTTGTCTGATCCCGTCAGGGGGAATGTGGGTGATGCGGTCAGGAGTCTGTGTCTTCTCTCTCAGGTGCTCCCTGTGATGGGGCTGCTGAGCTTGAACCTCCCGTGCTTCTGCCACCTCCTGTGTTCTCCCCACCTCCTGTGTTCTCCCCACCTCCTGCGTTATCCCCACCTCATGATTACCAGCTCCTGCATGGAGGCCTCCCTGTTTGCTTTGCGGGTCTGCAGTGGGCCCCGCCCTGTTATGATGATGCAGCATCCCATGGCACCTGGCTGGCAGACCTGGCACCTGAGCCCCCCATGGGCAGCCCCTCAGCTGCCTCCTGCCTTGTTGCCAGGAGACTCCAGCCTCCAGCAGTCTTGGTCACCTGCTTATGACCAGCAGCATCTTCAATAACAACAAGAAGAACTTTTGTTGGTTTTTGCTGTGCTATAACAATTATCCAGTTGTGTAACTTGCGGCTCTTTTTTCTTCTGATATGAGAATAAAATGTGAAATAAATTGGTTGACTGTGAGCAAGTACTTGTCTTGGAACTGTAGATACAGAGAGGAAGTGCTGGGGAAGTGACAAAGGTTCAGCGCCTCCTGCTGGCTTGGATCCTGCCTCGGGTCTGCATCAGACTTCCAGGGGGACCATCTATTTCCACATGTACAATTTCTTCCACATACACTGCTGAACCCTAATTCCTTCCCTTCGAGAAGAGCTTGTCTCTAAGAAAAATAAAAATAATGGAAAATAAATAAGGAAAAATCAGAATCACTCTTTCCGTCCTGCTCTCTCTTTCTGTCTCTCTCTCTTCATTTCCAGCTTTCACTTTTTTTGCTCACTTTCCTCCCTCTCTTTCTCCATTACTTTGCTATTGTAAACAGTGCTGCTATGAACATGGTCGTGGTTGTGCTATCCAGGTGAATTTTTGCTGTTTCGGGGGTTATTCCCAAAAGTGGTATAGCAGGGTCATATGGCATTTCAATCTTTACCTTCTTTAAGAATTGCCAGACGGCTCGCCACAGTGGTTGTATGAGCCTGCATTCCAACCAGCAATGTAGGAGAGTTCCCTTCTCGCCACATCTTCTCCAGCACTTGGTGTTGTTTGTATTGTGGATTTTTGCCATCCTGACTGGGATGAGACTATATCTCAGGGAGATTTTGATTTGCATTTCCCTGATGGCTTAGGATGCGGAGCAGTTTTTAAGATATTTGTTAGACATTTCAATTTCGTCCCTGGTAAAGTTTCTTTTAAGTTCCAAGGTCCATTTTTTAATTGAGCCATTTGTTTCCTTGGTGTTGATAAGTGGTTAGTGAAGATTTTCTTCCACTCAGTGGGTTGCCTTTGTGCTCGTGTTACAATCTCTTATCTGAACAGAAGCTGTTTAATTTCACAAGATCCCATCTGTTGACTGTTGGTTGTAGTGACTGTGCTATTGGATTTCCGTTTAGGAACTGTTGGCCTAGTCCAATCAGCTCGAGGGAGATCCTATCCTTTCAACTATGGTTTTTATAGTCTCTGGCCTTACATCAAGGTCCTTGATCCATTTGAAATTAAATCTTGTACATGGTGACAAGTATGGGTCCAGTTTTTAATCTTCTGCATGTGGATATCCAATTTTGCCAGCACCATTTGTTGAAGATGCTGTTCTTTTTTCCATTGGATTTTTTGGGCCCATTTGTCAAAGATCAAATGGCTGTAGATGTGTGGGCTTATATCTGGGTCTTCAACCTTTATCCATTGATCTGTGTGTCTATTTTGGAGCCAGTACCAGGCTGTTTTTATAACTATGGATTTGTAGTATAGATTAAGGTTTGATATGGTGATACCTCCAGCAGCGTTTTTGTTACTCAGGATTATTTTTGCTATCTTGGGTCTTTTGTGCCTCCAAATGAATTTTGAGATTGTTTGGTAAACTTCTTTAAAGAATTGCTTTGGGATTTAAATTGGTATAGCATTGAATCAGTATATTGCCTTTGGTAGGATGGTCATTATTATAATGTTGATTCTGCCAGTCCAGGAATAGGGGAGGTCTTTCCACCTTCTGGTGTCTTCTGTAATCTCTTTCTGTAGGCTTTTAATGTTTTCATTATAATGATCATTTACTTCCTGGTTAGTTTTATACCAAGGTATTTATATTTTTAGGGGCTATAGTAAATGGAATTGTATCTCTCAGGGCTTTTTCACTTCTTTCATTCTGGGCATATAGGAAGGCCACTGTTTTTTTTTTTTTAACATTTTTTATTATTATTTCTGCTCATACAAACTTAATAGGTACACCGGTTCCCTCCCTACCTCTTCCTCCTCCTGACCCCCCTGCTTCTCCTCCCCTGACCCCTCCCTCCCCATTCCCCATTGCCCCCCCCATCCCCGAAGAATCCTTCAATGTGCATGCCTGACTCTCCTCTGGGCCCTCCTCTCCGATGACGTACAAGGACCCAGTGGCATTTCCCTGAACCCTTTCCTGTGTTCCCCTTAAGCATAAGAACACTACTGTGGCTGTCAATTCCTTGCCTCCAAGGATCTTGGTGCCTCTTAGCAAATGCTAGACTTTGTGGGGTCAATAGTGTGTTGGACATTGCGCAGGGCATGCAAAGTCCAATTATGATTGCTTCGGCCCTAACTTATGTGGAGTATCTTGCATATCATTGCTCCTCCCATCCGTGTGCTCTTACAATCTTACTGCCCCCTCTTCTGCAAATTTCCCTGAGCTTCAGGATGGGGAGAGATTAGTCTGGCCTAGTTCTAGGTGGTTGATACAGAGTCTCTGAAGTTCTGGATTATGGTTTGTTGATTTTCTTTTGCAATTTTGCTACTCCTGCAATGCCCTTCACTCCATCTTAATGGTTATTGGATGTCACCCCCTGGCCAGAGATAAAAAGCCGTTAAGCTAGAGTCTTGTTATAAGAGTATATTCAAAGGTAGATGTAATAAAAGTAGGAAACTGCAGTGAGGGAGGGGTCAATCACCCATTTGCAAAATGGTTACTTTTTATCTGCCAGACTATATGCCCTTCCCTTCTTGTGAGTTCACACCCCCTCAGTTGTAAATGATCAGGAATGAAAGTCTGTGAACTTAACCAGATGTCTCATTACTTACTTGCAGTCCATGATGGAGGCTTATTTTCTTTGCTGTAGCATGGTCTCTTCTCCCCTTGTTTCTGGTGTGGCCCTCTTACCCCATCTAGGTGGGCTGGGTGGGTTTGTACTAGGAGCCACCTATTAGGAAGTACATACGACGCTTAATTTTCTGGGTCTGGGATACTTCACTTAATATAATTGTATCTAATAACGTCCATTTCCTGGCAAATTCCAGTAATTCATCATTTTTGATGGCTGAGTAGTACTCCATTGTATAGATATAGCACATTTTCCTTATCCACTCGTCTACTGTTGAACATTTGGGTTGATTCCATGACTTTGCTATTGTAAACAGTGCTGCTATGAACATGGTCTCATTGTGCTATTGAGGTGGACCTCTGCTGCATGGGGGGTTATTCCCAAAAGTGGAATCACAGGGTCATATGGCATTTCAATCTTTAATTTCTTTAAGAATCTCCAGACAGCTTGCCAGAGTGGCTGTATGAGCCTGCATTCCCACCAGCAATGTAGGAGAGTTCCCCTCTCTCCACATCCTCTCCAGCATTTGGTGTTGCTTGTATTGTGGATTTTTGCCATCCTGACCGGGGTGAGCTGATACCTCAGGGAAGTTTTGATTTGCATTTCCCTGATAGCTAAGGAAGTGGAGCATTTTGAAGATATTTGTTAGACATTTTAATTTCATACCTAGTAAAGTTTCTTTTAAGTTCCAGGGCCCATTTTTTAATTGGGCCATTAGTTTCCTTGGTGTTTAGTTTTCTAAGTTCTTTGTGCACTCTCAATAATAGAGCTCTATCAGATGTGTGGTTAGTGAAGATTTTTTCCCATTCTGTGGGTTGCCTTTGAGCTCGTGTTACAATCTCTTTATCTGAACAGAAGTTCTTTAATTTCACAAGATCCCAACTGTTACGAATTGGTAGCAGTGATTTTGCCATTGGATGTCTGTTTAGGAACTGTTGGCCTAGTCCAATCAGCTTGACGGAGTTCCCTACCTTTTCACGTATGATTTTTATAGTCTCTGGCCTTATATCAAGGTTCTTAATTCATTTGAAATTAATTCTTGTACATGGTGACAAGTATGGGTCCAGTTTTAATGTTCTGCATGTGGAGATCCAGTTTTGCCAGCACCATTTGTTGAACATACTGTTCTTTTTCCATTGAATTTTTTGGGCCCATTTGTCAAAGATCAAATGGCTGTAATTTTGGGGCTTCTATCTGGGTCTTCAAGCCTTATCCATTAATCTGTGTGTCTATTTTGGAGCCAGTACCAGGCTGTTTTTATAACTATGGATTTGTAGTATAGACTAAGGTTTGGTATGGTGATACCTCCAGCAGTGTTTTTGTTACTTAGGATTCTCTTTGCTATCCTGGCTCTTTTGTGCCTCCATATGAATTTCGAGATTGTTTGGTCAACTTCTTTAAAGAATTGCTTTGGGATTTTAATTGGTATAACATTGAATCAGTATATTGCCTTTGGTAGGATGGTCATTTTTATGATGTTGATTCTGCCGATCCAAGAACATGGGAGGTCTTTCCACCTTCTGGTGTCTTCTGTAATCTCTTTCTTTAGGCTTTTAAAGTTTTTATTGTAATGGTCCCTTACTTCCTGGTTAGGTTTATACCAAGGTATTTATATTTTTAGGGGCTATATTAAATTGGATCATTTCTTTCAGGGCTTTTTCACCTTTTTCATTCTGGGCATATAGGAAGGCCACTGGTTTTTGTTCATTTATTTTGTATACTGCCAGCCTGCTGAACTTCTCAATTAGTTCCAGGAGTTTCCTGGTGGAGTTTTTGGTATCACGCAGGTGTAAGATCATGTTATCTGCAAATAGAGATAACTTGACTTCTTCCTTGCTGATTTGAATCCCTTTTATCTCCCTTTCTTGTCTTATGGCCTCAACTAAGACTTCAAGTACAATATTGAATAGAAGTGGTGAGAGTGGACAGCCTTGTCTAGTTCCTGATCGAAGCGGGAATGCTTCCAGTTTTTCCCCATTGAATATAATCCTTGCTGAAGGATTGTTGTATACAGCTTTTATTGTACTGATAAAGGTTCCTTCCATTCCAACCTTTTCTGGGGTTTTGATCATAAAGGGCTGTTGGATCTTGTCAAAAGCTTTTTCTGCATCTATCGAGAGTATCATGTGGTTTGGGATTTTGGACTGTTTTATATGGTGAATTACATTTATTGATTTGCATATGTTGAACCTACTTAGTGTGCCTGGAATAAAGCCTACTTGATCCCCGTGGATGATCTTTTTGATATGTTTTTGAATCCAATTTGCTAAGACTTTGTTGAGAATCTTTGCATGTGTGTTTATCAAAGAGATTTGCCTATAGTTTTCTTTTTTAAGTATATCTTTATTAGATTTTGGGATTAAGACAATATTAGCTTCATAGAAAGACCTCGGCAGTGTTCCATCCTTTGCTATTTGATGGAACAGTTTAAGGAGTATTGGTGTTATTAGCTCCTTAAATGTCTGGTAGAACTCTGTGCTGAATCCATCTGGTCCAGGACATTTTTTGGTGGGAAGATTAGAGATTATTTCAGTGATTTCCTCATATGTCATAGGACTATTTAAATAATTCACAACTTCCTGATTCAATTTAGGTAAGTTGTGCTTACTTAGGAATTCATCCATTTCTTTTGTGTTGTCAAATTTTTACAGAGTGTAAGTTTTTGAAATATGATGTTATAATTCTCTGAATTTCTTGGTTATTGTTAGTGATAACTCCATTTCCTTTCCAATTTTGTTAATTTGGGTTTTCTCTCTCTTGCTTTTGGTTAATTTAGCTATGGTTGTGTCAACCTTATTGATTTTTCAAAGAACCAGCTTTTTGCCTGTTGATTCTCTGTATCATTTTTCTTACCTCAATTTCAGATATTTCTTCACGATTTTGCTGATATCTTCTCTTCTACTGCTTTTCATCTAGTGTCTCTAAAGATTTAAGCTGCATTGTTAAGTTATTTATTTGTGATGTTTCCATTTTTTTGATGTAGGCATTAAGACCTATGAACTTACCTCTTAGGACAGCTTTCATTGTGTCCCAAAAATTTTGATAAGATATATTTTCATTATTGTTCACTTCCAGAAAATCTTGAATTTCATTTGTAGTTTCTTCCTGAATCCAATTCTCATTCAGCATCATAGTGTTTAGTTTCCAGGAGTTAGTGTGTTTTCTATTGTTTGTTGTGTTGCAGATGTCAAGCTTTAGAACATGGTGGTCTGATAGGTACAGGCTAGAATTTTAACTTTCCTGTATATGTGGAGATTCCTTTTGTGGCCCAATATGTGGTCTCTTTTGGAGAAAGTTCTGTGTGCTGCTGAGAAAGATGTGTATTCTTTGGTGCATGGATGAAAAGTTCAATAGAGATCTGTAAGGTCCATTTCAGTAAGAGTTTGATTAAGTTCAAATGTGTCTGTTAACATTTTGTTTTGTTGATCTATCCCATGTTGAGAGGACGGTATTGAAATCCCCAAGAATTATCATTTGGGGGTTGATTTCTCGCTTTAGACACTGTAGGTTTTGCTTAATGAATGTGAAAGAGCCCATATTAGGTGCATATATGTTCCGTATTATAAGGTCTTCCTCCTGAATTGTACCTGTGACTGAAATTAAGTATCCATCTGTGTTTCTTCTGATTTTTTTTTAGTTTGAAGTCCATTTTGTCTGATAGCATAATAGCTACTCCTGCCTGTTTCCTGGTTCTATTAGCTTCCAAAATTTTTGACCAGCCTCTTATTTTTAGGATATGCCTATCCTTTGTGGTGAGATGAGTTTCCTGAAGGCAGCAGATTGATGGATTGTGATTTTGAATCTAAGCTTGTAATCTGTGTCTCTTGATCAGTGAGTTAATACCATTGACATTGAATGTTATAATGGAGAAATTATTTTTAATTCTGGACATTTTTTATGTTTAGTAGATTTTGTAAGCGTTTGTTTGACATTGATGTTTTGGTGGTATTATACTTCCCTTCTGTCCTCGTGGATGTGCTTGTTCTTATCTTCAAGCTTGAGTATCTTTCCTAGCATTTTTTGAAGGCCTGGTTTGCTAGACATGTAAGCCTTCAAGTTGTCTTTGTGCTGGAAAACTTTTCTTTCCACTTCAATCATGACAGAGAGTTTTGCAGGGTATGTCAGCATGGGTTGACTTTTTTGCTTATTCAATACTTGAAGTATGTCTCTCCAAGCCTTCTTGCTTTTACTGTTTCCACTGAGAAGTCATTTGTTATTTTAATAGGTTTACCTTCAAAGGTGATTTTTTCCCTTGAATCTTTCAGCACCATTTCTTTGTCTTGAATGTATAATGTTTTAACTATTATTTGCCATGGCGGGTTTCTATTTTGGTCATATCTGTTTGGGGTGTGGAATGCCTCTTGTATATGAATGGGCCTCTTATTTTTTAGATGAGGAACGTTTTCCTTGTTGATAGTTTGAAAAATTTCCTCAGGTGTGGTATTTTGGGATTCTTGCTCTGGTATTCCATGAATGTAGGCTTCTTCAGAGTTTCCCATAACTCTTGAATATTTCTCTCAAGTATCTTTTTGGCTTTAACAATCTCTTCCATTGAGCTGGTTAATACTCCCACTTTGTCTTCAAGATATGAAATTCTATTTTCTGCTTTGTTTGTTCTGCTGGTAAAACTCTCTGTTGAGTTCTGAGTTGAGGATAACTTGTCTTTTAGTTCAGTTTTAAACTCTGCTTGAGTTTGTTTTAACTGCTCTATGCCTATTTTTGTTTCTTGAACTAGTTTTCCTCAACTCCTCCAAGTGTCTGTTGTGCTCCTCTTCAAAGTGGTTGATGCAATTATTTAACTCCTCCCGGATTTCCTCTTTCATAGTATTGATCATGGTAATGATCATGCTTTGAAAGTCGTTGTCTTGGGTCAGGCTTTCTTGGCTCTTTTCTGTGTATTTGTTCTGGTTGGAGTCTATCATTATGGGGTTAATTCTTTTGGTGAGAGATTTATTTTCTTGGGTTTTGTTTCTCATGGATTTGCAGTTTGACTTGGGCATTGTCATTTTAACCCTTTCAGGCCTTCTTTCAATTTCTGCATGTTTTTGACTGAATTGAATTGGTGTTGTTTTTGCTTGTTGTTATTGTTATTTCCTAGATTAGGCTATTAGACAGTTAGTACAGGGGGTGGACAGACGGTGAATATTAGTATGGTAGTGTACTTTAGTGCCTTGGTGATATGTGAGGATGAGTGGTATAGTCCCTGAAGTTGTATATTCTTTGGGGGTGGCTATATGGAAAAGTTACTCTACAATAACTAAAAATTGAAAGGAACAGGATGGTAAAAAGGGAGTTTACTCATCTTTGGGCTGGATGTGAAGAATCTCTCCCATGTGATAGGATGAATTTAGGGGATTTCAGATGTGTGGCTTTTGTCCCCTAGAGCTTTGCTTGAGTGTTCTTTGGACTCTCTTGAATTCTGATGAGCAGTGTGTCCTGCGTGGACTGGGGTGCAATGTGTCCTGGCTGGATTGAGCACATGGGTGGGTAGAGGGCAAAGGTGCTGGCGGTGGGTGCAATTAACCTGGGGACTTGGGGTGTGGCCCAGGCGTCCTCCCGGGCCTGGAGCAGCGCCTGCTCTGACTGTATGGTGGGAGGAGCTGGGACGAGTGGGTTACCTGGGACTTGGGGTGAGGAGGGGGTGTTTACATGGGGCGCAGTGTGTCCTGGCTGGATTGCTCATGTACCGGTGGGCTGGCCGCAGTCGTAATTAATTTGGGCGTCTGGGGTGGAGCCCAGGGGACCTCCCCTGTCTGGAGCAACGTCTGCTCTCACTGGCTGGTGGGAGGAGCTAGGCCAAGTGGGTTACTTGGAGCTTGGGAATGAGCAGGGGGTGTTTACCTGGGGTGCAGTGTATCCTTGCTGGACTGCACGCGTCCTGAGTGGGAAAAGGGTATATCTTCCATGTGTATAAGTCAATGTGACTGACACTGTACTTCCTGTGAGGCCAATGAGAATCCAGGAGCCGACCTTTGCTTTTGTTTATCCAGTGGGACCCTGCATAGAATCTTGGTTTACAGAGCTGTCAGTGATGACATTCAGGTGTCTCTTCTCTCACCTTGGATTCATTTTTACACTACCAACAGTTGGTTCAGCCATGTCTGTGTCCAGCAAGAGCAGAGAATGAAGAGCTAGTTCTCAGTCTCCAGGTTCCACTGTAAGGAGGATGTGCTATAGTGTGCTGAGGACTTTGGGGCAGATGGAGGATGAGTTAAGATCCACTTGACTACTGTATGACTCTCATTTGTAAAGAAAAATTAAAGCACAAAGGATAACGTTAAGTGTGGAGAAGCCATGAGGGGGTCCTTTGCCTCAGGTGCTCATGTCTCTGTGCTCACGGCCTGTCACCTGGCAGTTATGTCCACAGGCAAGTGCAAGCATTGTGTCTTGCAGTACATTGAAAAACTTATTTTAAGGGATGGGGACCTGGCTTAGAGGTTAAGACTCTGTCTTAAGAACTTCAAGAAAAGCCCAAAATTGTAGGATGAAACCAGATAGCTTATGAGGTTACAAGGGGAACAGAGACTGTGTTGGGAAAGTGAGGAGGGGCAAATGGAGAGATATATTGGCAGAGAATTGGATCAACATTTGTTTCCCTGATATCAAATTCCGGTGCTTGGAGGATGAACTTTCAAGTCAGTGCTCTCTTGTCGATGTTGTATAACTATTGTGCTTCTTTTCATGGTTATGATAAAAAAAGAACAAGAAATTAGGCACAAAGAAGTAAAACCTGTGAAGTTTGAAATGTAAGTGCAAGAAAGCACAGAAAGAAGACAACAACATGTCAGCTAATGTTTAGAAAATTAGCTCAGTCGGTGAACCAAAATCAAATTTTCATATGGGCAATGGAAGAGGACCAATCCTGAGGGAAATCCCTCAGGGAAGGCTTCTACACACAAGAATGCAAAATCTTTTGGAAGGGAAGAGCTGAAGGTTAGAGTTCTAAGAGATTTATCTGCTCCTCCCATGCAAAGGCACTAGAGACATTTTCTCTATGTTCAGCACAGAGAAGCTGAAGCAGCTGTGTAGCAAGGATTCCTGTCTGCAAACCAAAGCTATAGCAGAACTTGACAATGTTGTTCACAACATACTGGTTTTAGAGGGATCAAAGATGGAGGAGGGGTGAGGCCGTGGATGCTTCCTCCAAGGTTTCAGAAAATGGTCCATGCCTGACCTTGAAAGGCCCAAGAAGAGCATTTGTAGTGCACAATAAAGTCTGGTTTTCCATTGAGAAGTGAATATGTTGGAGATGCTAAAGCCAACGTTACATCTGCCAAGCAGAGCTGTCCCCCATGGGAGGAGCCAGTCCAAGGGAGTGATTGTTCTCTGGGCAGCTGAGCTGGACTAGTGGAACAGAAGCCCTTGAGAACTGAAACGGGTGTTCATCTGCTAGACCTGGAGCTGCAGCATTACAAAGTGTGTCCTGCTGGTTGTCGTTGTTCTCATGGACTGATCTTTCATGGCTGTTGGCCCACTCTTAACTTTGGAATGGGAATGATTATTCTGTGCCATTGTGTGTGGAAGGAAGTCTGCATCTCGACTCTTAACTTTACAGGAGCCTTTGGACTTTGGACTTTTGGACTAGTGATGTGATCTATCAGGACTTTTAAAGGTGGAATGAGTGTGGTTTGCATAATGACATGGCAATGAGACTGTGGGGCCAGGTATGGACTGTCACAGATTGAAATGTGAGTGATCTCCCACAGGCTCATGTGTTTGGGAATGTGAGTTGTTTGGGAAAGTTCTGATACCTTTAGGAAGTTGAGCATTGCTGGAGGAAGGCGCAAGGTGGAGGGGATGCAGGTTGGTTAGCCCCTCCTTGCTAGAGTGAGTGAGTCTGCTCTTGAGTGAGTCACCTCTCAGCCTGCATGAAGACTGTAACATTGGCCTCCTTCAGCTTCTACTGCCTGCCATGTGTTTCCACCATTAAGACTTTATCTCTCCTGTGGAACTGTAGGCTGAAGACATCCTCTTTCTCCCATTATGTTCCTTGACTTTGAATGGTGTCGCACTGCAACAGAGAAGAGTTACCAGTGCAGTGGCCAGCATCTTTTTCTACATGGAGAAAACCTTCCAGAGACAGCAGTTCAACCCATATAACTTCTCTTCATGGAGCCCTTGTGTATAAGTAAATAAAAATATGAAAAGGAAGGATGGAGAGAGGATTCAGGGGGTTAAGATTTTGCCTTGCATGGAAAAGGTCCTGAGTTACGATCCAAGATCCCATCTTTGAAATAATAGGCAGGAATTGCTGTGACCTGTACTCCATACTTTATCCTTCTGCAGATTCACATGCCCTGTAATCTTGAGACCTGGTTCTACAACTTGGGCACAGTTGCCATGACACAAGGTCCAGGCTCTTTCAGGGACATAGAAGGCTGCAGGCTGTGGATGATGTGCTCATGAGCTCTATGTCTTCTCTCTCAGCTCCTCACTGTGTTGGGGCTGCTGACCTTAGACCTCCACTGCTCCTGCCTCCTCCTGTGTTGACCCCACTTCCTGAATACCAGCCCCTGGGATGAATACCTGTGCCCTTTGGGGGTCTGCAGGATGCTGCTTTCCCCGTGATGCTGGTGTAGCATCCAGCACTTCCCTGGTGGCAGCCCTGACCCATGATTCTTGAATGGGCAGGTGCACGGCTACCTCCCGCCTTACAGCCAGGAGACCACAGCCTCCAGCAAGTCTTATGAACAGATTTCTGGATCCCGTATACCCAATAATTAGGAGCAGAAGGTCTGTTCTTTTTTCTGTGTAGAAACTTTTATGCTTTGTATTCCTCGTGGCTCCTTTTTCCATTTGATTTGAACATAAATGGTGACCTCATTCTTTTTTGCCTCATCCTGTAAATGAGAGAGAGGAAGCAAGGGGAAGGGGCTGAAGCTCATCAGCCTCCTGATGACCTCGAACCCCTTTCTCTGGAGTGTATCCGGCTTTAGGTGGAGTGCAACGTTCTCAATATGGACATCTTCCAGAGACAGTCCTCTCTCCTGGGGATTAGATGTTGCCCAAAAATAAAAATGTGCAAAGGACAGAATCACTCCTCACTGTCTGCCCTAGCCTCCTCATGACACCTTGCAGCCCAGTCATCCTGCAGACGCAGAACATCTGTCCAGTGTTCCTGGTCTGAGGTCCCTCACATTACATGGACACTGAAGAGCATTTGGGATGGAACTCCCTGCTATGTGCTTGCCGAGGGCAGGGTCCTGAGTTCAGTCCTCAAAACTGAATCAAACATATTCTATTCATTTAGTACATTAGTATTCATTCTATTCAAAAGGAGATCATTTGAGGATGAAAAAAGTGACCGAATCATGCTCAGTGTGACATATTCCTTTCTCCAGGTGTGAGAGGTCTTCATTTTTTGTTACTATTCACTGTGATTCATTGCTTTACTTTTAGTTATACATACAGAGGGTCCCAGATGCATTCTGTTTTCATGAAGCCACATATTTACATATTCTGTAGACTGGAGACAGAGTAGTCTCATTCCTTCAATGGAAGGCAGGACCTGAGGTCACATGTCTGTCATCCCAACACTTAGGAGGCAGAGACAAGATGAGGCTGAGCTTCAGGCCCATCTGTGGTTTCAAGTAGAGGTTATGCCATGAGCTCAATAGGCGGAGCAGGACAGATTGACAGGAGAGGACACACTGCTTGCTCCTTGTAATGGTTACTCTTAACTACTGCTGTGTGAGAGAACACCCAAAGTCAATGAACTAAAGAGAGAAAGGGAGGTTTATTCAACTTACAGTTCCAGAGGGGAGATTCAGTCTTTCGTGGAGAAGGTGGCATGGTTGGTTGGCCAAGCTGGAGACAGCCTATGTCATACCCATCTGAGAGGTCTACCAGACCGCCTGCTGCAAAGGCAGACTCCTCCTGGAGGTAGGGTGGGAGTAATCCACCTCAAGGCCCACCTCTCATGACTCTCTTCCTCCAGCAAGTCTCCACCTCTCAAAGGTGTCTTCACAGTGGGACTACTACTGAACTATGATGTTGCACCCCGGAAACATGCAGAATGAGACACAAATGAAAGAGCTGTGGCTAGCCTCCAGCCCTCTCCAGCCAGAGTTCTTCTTTCCCCTCTTCTTCTTTGTGGACCACAGTGTCTGACACATGTTTTTCTTTCCTAGTCCACAAACACATCAAAAAAACCCGAAAAGCGATTGTTTCCTTCCTGCCTGTCACATGGCAATAAGATTTTGCCTGTGGAATAAAATTAAAAAAAAATACTGTCCTTGGTTGTTGTGGTAGTGTGAGCCTGTAGTGCTTAGACTTGTGTGGTTGATGCATAAGATAAAGGATTCAAGGATGTCTTTAAGTAGAAATGTACAAAGGCAGCTTGAATCATGGAAGAGCCTGTCTCAAACAAACCCATCCTTCCTGAGAAAAGCTTTCTCTGAGTACTTGTGATGAAAGGCTCAGAGCACTGGGGTGTCTGTCCTGCACCCCAGAGGCAGCAGTGATGTCAGCCTTCACCTCTACATCTCAGCCTCTCAGCTGGACCACCCTTTAGACAGCTATTGGGTCTCCAAGGGTTAGGTTGTGAACGAGTACACACAGATGAAGTAAATGATTGTGTGTATGCCCAAACCTGGGATTCCAGCCCTGACAGGGCAGAGGTTACACTTGACTGAGTGACAATGTCAAAGGTATTTCAGGCTGTGCAAAGCCCTGACTCAGACTAAAATCAGACCTTCCAGGACTCTTGGAAGTGGACATCCCAGAGGGTTGGGGGAGTCCTGGGAGCCCCATGGGAGCTGCATATCTTCAGTTTCTCCAGTCCACCCCCTCCACAGGAAATGTCCCACGGGGGCATGGACCCCACTGCAGATGGCTAGGAGGTGTCCCTGCTGCGTGTGTGTTCCAGAAGTTAGTGGGCGGCAGGGCTGAGCTGGTAGAGTCTTGGCGGCCACTCACAGCGCTCCACCGCAGCCCCACAGCGCTACTTGCACCAGGCTTGGGACATAAGGTGCAACCCCAGGGTTCGGAGGTTCAGGCAGAGCATGTCAGGGCCCAGGTCATCCTGGTTCATACTGGTTTTCAGGTCGGCTTGCTGGGTAAGACCCTCTCTGAGAAAAACAACAACAGTAAAACCTAAAGGTAAAACCAAAACGTGGGGGTATTGAAAATGTCACTTAAGGAAGAAAAATGAGGAGCTGGTGACGAGCTCTTCAGAGCCCAGGAAGCTGGAGCACAAGACTGTCACCGCCCCGAACGAATGCTGAACCTGCCCTCAGCGTGCACCTCCATTCCAGGGAACCTTGGCCAGGACTCCCAGAGAGGAACAAGTGTCCCCTGCGTGCCTGTGCCATCCTGCAGGTTGTGTGGGAATGTTCTGTGCACAGTGGGTGACTATGGATTCCACACCTGTGACCTAGTTTATAGAAAGGAGGAGACAAGCACTCAAAGATACAAACAGTGAGAAGGGACCAGCGGCGGCTGTATGGTGGACACCCAGGATTTCAGCTCTGGGGAGTCTGGGGCAGGTGAGATTGAGGTCTGCCGGAGCCAGCCGGTACAATTTGAAAGGTACTTGAAAGGGGGAGTGAGGATTGAGAAAAAAAGAGAGAGAAGATAGATACGGGAGGTCCAATAGTGCATACTGTGCGCCGAGTTTATTGTACATCGCCTTTTTATCCTACTTGCTAGCAGGGGAAAAAATGCAGTAGAAAAATTCAGTTGTGCAAACCAGCTTATTCATTTCCTTCCTTATCTACAGAATTTAAGGAACAGCCACAACACTTTTTTGAGAAGCAAACACTTACTGAGCAAAACACCTTCTTGGCAGAATGTTCGCTTCATTCCAGGCTAACAAACAAGATTGCACTGTTGACCTCACCACTCAGGGCTCAAAAGTCTTCAAGATGGAGTTGCTCAGGCTCCCACAACTCCCCCTTTTTCATATTTT
Source organism: Typhlomys cinereus (assembly GCA_023101885.1). Taxonomy (NCBI): domain Eukaryota; kingdom Metazoa; phylum Chordata; class Mammalia; order Rodentia; family Platacanthomyidae; genus Typhlomys; species Typhlomys cinereus. The sequence goes on from JALPQD010000991.1 coordinate 145,064, forward strand.
ATTATGAATTTGACAGCCAACAACTGTGTCCGTCTTAGGTCACACTTTTTACAAGGTACATCTTACCCGTCTTTGAAACAACAAATAGAATTCGTCTTCTGTCTTAAGTTGACCGTCAATGACTACCAGTCATCGCCATCGGGAACGTTTTAAGATTGAGCCCATGACTCTCTCCTCCCATACTCCATAATGCCTGAATAATACCCTTAATGAGCGGAAGCAAAATGCACAAAATTAATAGAGCAATGGCTCCTACGCCATGAACACTCCACATCAAGGAAGTAATAGTGGTCCAAGAAGGCCATGCCCTTTGAAATTGTTCTAAAATATCCTGAGCAGTTTTTGCTGCATCAAAATCTAATTTAGCCCATTTTATATCGGCAATCTCTTTATGTAATTTTACCAAATCCAAGGATTCATTAGCTGTATGCCAAATACCTTATAAATGAGCTTTTTATCTCCCAACTTATAGCAGAATCATTATACATTTAGAAGCGATGCAAATCCAAGCAATAATTAGCATGACATTTTAAATGAGACCACATTTCAATCCCTGTACCTCATCTCCAAACAGAATTACAGTTTCATACAAAGTACTCAATTTATGTTCTATTTTCTTTTTTCTTTTTTTAATGTTTTATATATATATTTTTTATTAATACTTTTTTATTATTATTTCAGCTCATACAAACTTAATAGGTACACCAGTTCCCTCCCTCCCTCCTCCTCCCCCCGTACCCCCTGCTCGTCCTCCCCACCCCCCACCCTTCCCATCCCCCAGTGCTTCCTGCCCCAATTCCCAGAGAGTCCTTTCTTGTGCATGCCTGATTTTTCCTCTGGGCCCTCCTCTCCGATGACGTACAAGGACCCAGTGGCCTTTCCCTGAACCCTTTCCCATGTTCCCCTTAGGTATAGGAACACTGCTGTGGCTGCCAATCCCTTGCCTTCAAAGATCTTGGTGCCTTTAGTAAATGCTAGACTTTGTGGGGTCAATAGTGTGTTGGACAATGCACAGGGCATGTAAAGTCCAATTATGATTGCTTCAGCCCTAACTTGTATAGAGTATCTTACATATCATTGCTCCTCCCATCCTTTTGCTCTTACACTCTTACCGCCCCCTCTTCCGCAAATTTCCCTGAGCTTCAGGATGTGGAGAGATTAGTCTGGCCTAGTTCTAGGTAGTTGATATAGAGTCTCTGAAGTTCTGGATTGTGGTTTGTTGGTTTTCTTTTGCAGTTTTGCTGCTCCTGCAATGCCCTTCACTCCATCCTGGTGGGCATTGTATGTTACCCCCTGGCCAGAGACAAAAAACTGTTAAACTAGAGTCTTGTGATAAAAGCACATTCAAAGGTAGATGTAATAAAAGTGGGAAACCACAGTGAGGGAGGGGTCTATCACCAATTTGCACAACGGTTACTTTTTATCTGCCAGACTATATGCCCTCCTCTTCTGGTGAGATCATACCCCCTCAGTAGTAAATGATCAGGAACAAAAGTCTGTGAACTTAATCAGATGTCTCATTACTTATTTGAGTCCTTGATGGAGGCCTATTTTCTCTGCTGTAACATGGTCCCTTCTCTCCTTGTTTCTGGTGTGGCCCTCCTGCCCCATCCCTCCTGTTCATAATCCTTGCAATTACTGTCTCTAGGTGGGCTGGGTGGGTTTGGTACTAGGAGCCACCTATTAGGGAGTACATACGGCGCTTAACTTTCTGGGTCTGGGATACTTCACTTAATACAATTGTTTCTAATGACATCCATTTCCCGGCAAATTCCAGTAATTCATCATTTTTGATGGCTGAGTAGTACTCCATTGTATAGATGTACCACAGTTTCCTTATCCACTCGTCAACTGTTGGACATTTGGGCTGATTCCATGACTTTGCTATTGTAAACAGTGCTGCTATGAACATGATCGTGCTTGTGCTATCGAGGTGAACCTCTGCTGTATGGGTGGTTATTCCCAAAAGTGGGATAGCAGGGTCATATGGCATTTCAATCTTTAATTTCTTTAAGAATCTCCAGACGGCTCGCCAGAGTGGCTGTATGAGCCTGCATTCCCACCAGCAATGTAGGAGAGTTCCCCTCTCTCCACATCCTCTCCAGCATTTGGTGTTGTTTGTATTGTGGATTTTTGCCATCCTGACCGGGGTGAGATGATATCTCAGGGAAGTATTGATTTGCATTTCTCTGATGGCTAAAGAAGTGGAGCATTTTTTAAGATATTTGTTAGACATTTTAATTTCATCCCTGGTAAAGTTTCTTTTAAGTTCCAGGGCCCATTTTTTAATTGGGCCATTGGTTTCCTTGGTGTTTAGTTTTCTAAGTTCTTTGTGCACTCTGGACAGTAGAGCTCTATCAGATATGTGGCTAGTGAAGATTTTCTCCCATTCTGTGGGTTGCCTTTGAGCTCGTGTTACAATCTCTTTATCTGAACAGAAGCTCTTTAATTTCACAAGATCCCAACTGTTGAGAGTTGGTAGCAGTGACTGTGCCATTGGATGTGTGTTTAGGAACTGTTGGCCTAGCCCAATCAGCTTGAGGGAGTTCCCTATCCTTTCAACTATGGTTTTTATAGTCTCTGGCCTTATATCAAGGTCCTTGATCCATTTGGAATTAAGTCCTGCACATGGTGACAAGTACGGGTCCAGCTTTAATCTTCTGCATGTGGAGATCCAGTTTTGCCAGCACCATTTGTTGAAGATGCTGTTCTTTTTCCATTGGATTCTTTGGACCCCTTTGTCAAAAACCAAATGGCTGTAATTTTGTGGGCTTATATCTGGGTCTTCAATCCTTATCCATTGATTTTTGTATGTCTATTTTGGAGCCAGTACCAGGCTGTCTTTATAACTATGGATTTGTAATATAGACTTAGGTTTGGTATGGTAATACCTCCAGCAGTGTTTTTGTTACTCAGGATTGTCTTTGCTATCCTGGGTCTTTTGTGCCTCCATATGAACTTTGAGATTGTTTGGTCAACTTCTTTAAAGAATTGCTTTGGGATTTTGATTGGTATAGCATTGAATCTGTATATTGCCTTTGGTAGGATGGTCATTTTTACAATGTTGATTCTGCCAATCCAGGAACAAGGGAGGTCTTTCCACCTTCTGGTGTCTTCTGCTATTTCTTTCTTTAGGGTTTTAAAGTTTTCGTTGTAAAGGTCTTTTACCTCCTTGGTTAGGTTTATACCAAGGTATTTCATTTTTTTAGGGGCTATAGTAAATGGGATTGTTTCTCTCAAGGCTTTTTCACTTTTTTCATTTTGGGCATATAGGAAGGCCTCTGATTTTTGCACATTTATTTTGTATCCTGCCACCCTGCTGAACTTCTCAATTAGTTTCAGAAGCTTCCTGGTGGAGTTTTTGGGATCACTCAGGTATACGATCATGTCATCTGCAAATAGGGATAGCTTGACTTCTTCCTTGCCAATTTGAATCCCTCTTATGTCCCTTTCTTGTCTTATGGCTTCAGCTAACACTTCAAGTACAATATTGAATAGAAGTGGTGAGAGTAGACAGCCTTGTCTAGTTCCTGATCGAAGTGGGAATGCTTCCAATTGTTCCCCATTGAGCATAATCCTTGCTGTGGGCTTGTTGTACACAGCTTTTATTATATTGATAAAGGTTCCTTCCATTCCTACTGTCTCTAGCGTTTTGATCATAAAAGGCTGTTGGATCTTGTCAAAAGCTTTTCTGCATCTATCGAGAGTATCATGTGGTCTTGGACTTTGGACTGGTTTACATGATGAATTACATTTATTGATTTGCGTATGTTGAATCAACTTTGTGTGCCGGAGATGAAGCCTACTTGGTCCCCGTGAATAATCTTTTTAATATGTTTTTGAATCCGATTTGCTAAGACTTTGTTGAGAATCTTTGCGTCTGTGTTCATCAGAGAGATCGGCCTATAGTTTTCTTTTTTAAGTGAATCTTTATTAGGTTTTGGATTAAAACGATATTAGCTTCATAGAAGGAATTTGGTAGTGTTCCTTCCTTTGCTATTTGATGGAACAGTTTAAAGAGTATTGGTGTTATTAACTCCTTAAATGTCTGTTAGAACTCTGTGCTGAATCCATCTGGTCCAGGACATTTTTTGGTGGGAAGATTTGAGATTACTTCTTCAATTTCCTTATATGTTATAGGACTATTTAAATAATTCACAACTTCCTGATTCAATTTAGGTAAGTTGTGTTTACTTAGAAATTCATCCATCTCTTTTGTGTTGTCAAACTTCACAGAGTATAAGTTTTTGAAATATGATGTAATAATTCTCTGGATTTCTTGGGTATCAGTAGTGATAACTCCATGTTCATTTCTGATTTTGTTAATTTGGGTTTTCTCTCTTCTGCTTTTGGTTAATTTAGCTAGGGGTATATTAATCTTATTGATTTTTTTCAAAGAACCAGCTTTTTGACTGGTTGATTTTTTCTATCATTTTCTTAATCTCGATTTCAGATATTTCTCCCCTTATTTTGCTAATCTCCTCTCTTCTATTACTTTTGGGATCAGACTGCTCTAGTTTCTCTAAAGCTTTAAGCTGCATTGTTAAATTGTTTATTTCTGATGTTTCCATTTTTTTGATGTAGGCATTAAGAGCTATGAACTTACCTCTTAGAACAGCTTTCATTGTGTCCCAGAGATTTTGGTAAGTTGTATTTTCATTATCATTCACTTTCAGGAAATCTTGAATTTCCTTTTTAATTTCTTCCTGAATCCAGTTCTCATTCAGCATCATATTGTTAAGTTTCCAGGAATTAGTGTATTTTCTCTTGTTGTGTTGTGGATGTCCAGCTTTAGGCCATGGTGGTCTGATAGGGCACAGGTTAGAATTTCAACTTTTTTGTACATGTGTAGATTCGTTTTGTGGCTCAATATGTGATCTATTTTGGAGAAAGTTCCGTGTGCTGCTGAGAAAAATGTGTATTCTTTTGTGCGTGGGTGAAAAGTTCGATAGAGATCTGTAAGGTCCATTTCTTTAAGGGTTTGATTAAGTTCCAAAGTGTCTCTATTAAGCTTTTGACCTGTTGATCTATCCCATGTTGAGAGGGCGGTGTTGAAGTCCCCAAGAATTATCATTTGGGGGTTGATTTCTTGCTTTAGATGCTGTAGGGTTGTCTTAATGAATGTGGAGGGGCCCGTATTGGGTGCATAAATGTTCAGGATTGTGAAGTCTTCCTGGTGAATTGTACCTGTGACTAAAATGTAGTATCCATCCGTGTCTCTTATAATTTTCTTTGGTTTGAAGTCCACTTTGTCTGATATCATAATGGCGACCCATGCCTGTTTTCTGCTTCCATTAGCTTGTAGAATTGTTGACCAGCCTTTTATTTTTAGAGCGTGCCTATCTTTTGTGGTGAGATGGGTTTCCTGCAGGCAGCAGATTGATGGATTGTGATTTTTAATCCAAGTTTGTAATCTGTGTCTCTTGATCGGTGAGTTAATTCCATTAACATTTAGTGTTATAATGGAGAAACTATTTTTGATTCCAGACATTTATTATGTTTAGTAATTTTTATAAGTATATTGCTTCACTTTTAATGGTGTTATACTTGCCTTCTGTTCTCCTGGATATGCCTATTTTTTTCTTCATGCTTGAGTATCATTTCTAGCATTTTTTGAAGGCCTGGTTTGGTGGACATGAATCCCCTCAAGTTGTCTTTGTGCTGGAAGATTTTTCTTTCTCCCTTGATCATGAGGGATAGTTTTGCAGGATAAATCAGCCTCGTTTGACATTTTTGCTCATTCAATACTTGAAGTATGTCTCTCCAAGCTCTTCTTGCTTTTACTGTTTCGACTGAGAAGTCATTTGTTATTTTAATACGTTTACCTTTAAAAGTGACTTGTTTTTTCTCCCTTGAAGCTTTCAGCACCAGTTCTTTATCTTGAATGTGGAGTGTTTTGACTATTATTTGCCGTGGCGTGCTTCTATTTTGGTCATATCTGTTTGGGGTGCGGAATGCCTCTTGTATATGGATGGGTCTCTCTTTTTTTAGATGAGGAAAGTTTTCCTTGATGATCATTTGAAAAATTTCCTCAGGGGTGGTATTTTGCGATTCTTGCTCTGGTATTCCATGAATACGCATGTTGGGCTTCTTCAGGGTGTCCCATATCTCTTGGATATTTCTCTCAAGCATCTTTTTGGCTTTAACAATCTCTTCCATTGAGCTGGTTAATACTCCCACTTTATCTTCAAGATCTGAAATTCTGTTTTCTGTTTCCTTAGTTCTGCTGATAAGACTCTCTGTGGAGTTCTGGGTGGAAGATAACTTGTCTTTTAGCTCAGCTTTAAACTCTGCTTGAGTCTGCTTTAACTGCTCTATGCCAGTTTTTGATTCTTGCACTGTTTTTCTCAACTCCTCCATGTGTCTGTTGTGTTCCTCCTCAAAGCGATTGATTCGATTATTTAATTCCTCCCTGATTTCCTCTTTCATAGTATTGAACATGGTAATGATCATATTTTGAAGGTCATTATCCTGGGTCAGGCTTTCTTGGCCATTTTCCATGGGTTTGTTCTGGTTGGAGTCTAACATTATGGGATTAATTCCTTCAGTGGAAAATTTGTTTACTTGAGTGTTGTTTCTCATGGATTTGCACTTTGACTTTGGCATTGTCGTTTTAACTCTTAGGATCTTTTAATTTCTGTTCATTTTTCACTAAACTGAATTATTTGGCCTGAGGCTCTGGGGGCGGGCGGGGACTGAGCTTACCTGGGTCAAGGTGCGGTGAGGCCAGGCTGGACCTCACGCACGTCCCGGGAAGGGGAGTGGAGGGGAAGTGTACATGGGGAGTCCGCGGGGCGCTATTTAAACCAGGGCCACCCGAGGGCGGGGCCGGGCGCAGAGGGTGTGCCCTCTCCTCCTCCCAGGCCCTGTGCACAGGGCTCCGCCTGGATGGTGGGAGGAGCTGGGTCCACTCGGGTGGCCTGGGGCTCTGGGGGCGGGCGGGGACCGAGACTACCTGGGTCTGGGCGCGGTGAGGCCCGGCTGGACCGCGTGCGTGCGTCCCGGGCTGCGGAGTGGAGGGGAAGGGGGTATGTTCTATTTTCTCATCAATATCTTCTTGAGTTCTCGGGGTGATAGAAACATTCTGAGTTAATTGATTGACAAACTGTGCAGTATGTACAGATTGAGACAAAGCTACAGTAGCAGAGGTAGCAGTGACAATAAGAGTAATCAAAGCCGTTACCCTTGTTAAAATGAGCCCCACCATTCTTTGAGACCTACTCAAACCTTTTTTGATTTTTATTAAAACTTGTAAACCTTCATCATCATACCAACACTCAGTAACATTGACAGGCAACATTATAAAAGGGGCTTGCTTAACTATCAATTCTTTAGTTCCATTAGAAATGGAAGAAACACAATTAGTCAGACTACAGCTATTACAGGTAACATTAAAAGTGTAATTACTTGTAACAATGTCAATATCTCCCACCACTAAAGCATGAGGAGGTAAACACAGGCTGAAACAGTTCCTAGTAGTGGGCGTTTTGGCGGGACTTGGGGGGCGGGTAAAAGTTATATCTGAGCTTTGTCCTCTTTTCTTTTCTTTCCCTTCAATCTGTCCCATTGTGGCGGCTGCCTCCTACAGTCCAGTTTGTGAAAGACTCTCAGAGTCAGTCCGAACAGGCGTCAGGAATCCATCCTAGAAGGAAACATTTTGTGTGCAGGCACTGACCAACCAGGAAGGCCTGATACTTAAGGCTAGAAGGTTGAAGAATGGAGCAGCGCAGTAACAGTCAAGATGAGATGCCTGGGGGTCATGGGTTGTTGTGACTCTTGGACTAGTCTGGTCCCTTCAGACCAGGATCTGGCTCCTCCAGTTGTTCTACATGGATGCCAACTCCTTTTCTCCTGCAGGCTGAGAGCTATGATCTTGTCAGGGAGACTGTCCATGATTTCCCACTGGGCCCAATAAACGTTTGGGAATCCACAGGGGTGATGGAGAAACACAAAGATACCCATGACTCCAGCAGAGCCCTGGGCCAAAAGCATTCTGTCACTGTAAAGTCATCTTTGACTGTATTTTTTTTAAACCCAAAGTGTATAAAATGGAGGAAAGAATTAAATGGAGTGTGTCTGAGGAAGTCTTCTCTCTCTTTTTAATTTTTAAATACAGTTTAATTATGTCATTAGTACATTTAACCACAGATTTTTGTTTGGGGGATTATAAGAATGTTTGTTATGAGAAATATATTATTTATCTTATATATTATATTGTATTATATATTACATATTATATTATATATTGTATTATTATTTATAAGATGTGTAAATTGATCTATTATCTGTCTTTAATATCTATTTAAAAGCCTAAAAATACAAAGATGAACAATCCATGTGGATTTCAATTGTGGAACAACAGATACCTTGAATTAGAAAAATATTAACAGGTCCTGGAAAATGTGACAACTAAATGTATGATATGTATTGTTTATATTTAGTATAACCATGTTTGGTAAAAAAGTTATAATCTATTACTTTTTAAATTGACCACAATGACCAGAAATGAATATTAATTATATTTTCATTATAATATATGAGACCAATTAAAATAACATAATAAATCATTGGGTGTGGTGATGTACATTTGTAACTTTAATATTTAGGAAGCAAAGGCAGGAGAAAGCCAGCTAGGAGGCTACACAGATAATTTAAAGTCAGTTTGGAATGTATAGTTAAATCCTTGCCTTAAAAAGATAAAATGGTAATTAAAATAAACTAACACTATTTAGTTTTTCTTTAACATTATAAAAGACTCATAAAAAACTGTAATTCATAATATAATTTTGAAAACTCCATATGATTATATTATGGAACTGTAAACTATCATTTTAAACAGTCTTAACATGAAACAATAAAAGCTAATGATTTAGCTATATTATTAACATTAATTATAATCAAATACTATTAATTATAATTGAGCATCCTCAATACTACTAGTTATAGTTATCAGGAACAATTATTGATTAAAATTAAAAATTACTAACATTATTGGTAATAATTAAACAGAATTAATATTATTACTAATTAATAGTGAAACCCTCATTTGGAACTAATTTTAAGTATCAGGGCTCAAATGTTAACTAGAGACAAGAAAAGGCTCCAAATTTTAGTTTTTAATTTAAAAGTGACATAATGTTATTAAGGTTGTAGCTCTCTCATTAATTTGAGCATTCTGTAGATCTAATTTATTTTAGAAGGAATAATTTTATTAGAATATATATATATATTTTAGTACTATGTAGGATATGTTCTCTAAACCTTTTTTAGAGCTGTAATGAGTCCTGTATGGTGTAGAGCCAGTTGAAGATCAAAATGAATTTTGTAAGGACCCTTTCTGTACAAACTTTTGACATAAGGTGGCATAACCATAATTTTTTATAGTCAGTATCAATAACTTTTGACCTGATAATTAAACCTCTTAGGGCTGTGTTACTTCTCTCTAAAATCAGTCTCAAGCATCGTGTTAGTAGGGGATCCCAAACCTCAGTGGGAATCCCAACAACAGCTTGTTTAGATATTAACAAGATTTAGAAGGCAAGCCCTGTACTACCAGGAGTGGTCCTGGTGAGATTTGATATGTATCTTAGGCCTCTTGAGGGATTACAGATAGAGGGATTTTAACATGCTTTAGTTTAAAAGTCATAATTATAACATAACTTTTTGAGTAACCATAAATTTTATCTTTTTAATTTTTTTTATTTATTCAATTATGTGTGTGTGTGTGTATGTATGTGCATGTGTGTGCAGAACCACGGATGAATTCGGGAACCAAAAATAAAGAGTTGGGCTTGTTTAGGTATTTGTGTAGACAATACACATTCATATATAGTCATTTATAAATGCATACTTTGAAATCTAAGACACTGTAGCTCTGAATTTACTTATCTACTTTAGCACTAAGCAAACATAAAATTTGTGTCTTTAAAATATACGAACTTTGCAATATAAATACAAAAGAAAGCCAGGACTCACCACGAACTAAGTAAGCTCCATCCCCACCCACCCCCAGAACCCCGGCCAAATAATTCAGTTTAGTGAAAAACGCACAGAAATTGAAAGAAGATCTTAAGAGTTAAAACGACAATGCCAAAGTCAAAGTGCAAATCCATGAGAAACAACACTCAAGTAAACAAATTTCCCACTGAAGAAATTAATCCCATAATGTTAGACTCCAACCAGAACAAACCCATGGAAAATGGCCAAGAAAGCCTGACCCAGGATAATGACCTTCAAAATATATCATTACCATGTTCAATACTATGAAAGAGGAAATCCAGGAGGAATTAAATAATCGAATCAATCGCTTTGAAGCGGAACACAACAGACACTTGGAGGAGTTGAGAAAAACAGTGCAAGAAACAAAAACAAGCATAGAGCAGTTAAAACACACTCAAGCAGAGTTTAAAACTGAGCTAAAAGACAAGTTATCTTCAACCCAGAGCTCCACGGAGTGTCTTATCAGCAGAACTAACGAAGCAGAAAACAGAATTTCATACCTTAAAGATAAAGTGGGAGTATTAACCAGCTCAATGGAAGAGATTGTTAAAGCCAAAAAGATACTTGAGAGAAATATCCAAGAGATATGGGACACCCTGAAGAAGCCTAACATGCGTATTCATGGAATACCAGAGCAAGAATCTCAAAATACCACCCCTGAGGAAATTTTTCAAACGATCATCAAGGAAAACTTTCCTCATCTAAAAAAAGAGAGGCCCATACATATACAAGAGGCATTCCGCACCCCAAACAGATATGACCAAAATAGAAGCTTGCCACGGCAAATAATAGTCAAAACACTCCACATTCAAGATAAAGAACTGGTGCTGAGAACTTCAAGGGAGAAAAAACAAGTCGCTTTTAAAGGTAAACATATTAAAATAACAAATGACTTCTCAGTCGAAACAGTAAAAGCAAGAAGAGCTTGGAGAGACATACTTCAAGTATTGAATGAGTAAAATTGTCAACCGAGGCTGATTTATCCTGCAAAACTATCCCTCATGATCAAGGGAGAAAGAAAAATCTTCCAGCACAAAGACAACTTGAGGGGATTCATGTCCACCAAACCAGGCCTTCAAAAAATGCTAGAAATGATACTCAAGCATGAAGAAAAAAACAGGTATGTCAGGGAGAACAGAAGGGAAGTAAAACACCATTAAAAGGGAAGCAATGTACTTACAAAAACTACTAAACATAATAAATGTCTGGGGGGACCCCTTCTCCCTCCCACGCCGCCTTTGTTTGCCCAAACTTGCCAACTGCTCCCCGCTCTGCCAGGCCCCCAGAAGACACACTGCTACTCAGAATTCAATAGAGTCCAAAGAAAACTCAAGCAAAGTTCTAAGGGTCAAAGGCCATACATCTATAAACCTCTACAATCATCCTATCACATGGGAGAGATTCTTCATATCCAGCACAAAGATAAGTAAACCTCCTTTTTCTTTTTACCTTACTGTTCCTTTCTAATATTAGTCACTATAGATTAACTTTTCCATAAAGCCACCCCAAAAACACAACTCGAGGGATCATACCACTCACCCTCACATATCACCAAGATACTACATCGTAAAAGTGCTCTATCATATGAATATTCACTCCTTGCATACTTAACCTGACTTAATTGATGTACTAACAACCTAACAGCCTCAACTAGGAAATAACAATAATAAAAGACAAACATACCCAACCCCAAGGCAAGCACTAGTAATAACTGCCCAAGTGTAGGAATACCAACTAAATCAGTCAAAAACACACAGAAACTGAAAAACCCTAGAAGACAAAACAACAATGTCCAAGTCAAAGTGCAGATCCATGAGAAAAAAAACCCAAGAAGACCAATCTCCCACCGAAAGAATTAACCCTTTAATCATGGATTCCAACCAGAACAAATTCACAGAAAACAGCCAAGAAAGCCAGACCCAAGACAACAACTTTCAAAGTATGATCATTACCATGATTAATACTATGAAAGAGGAAATCCAAGAGGAGTTAAACAACAGAATCAACCACTTTGAACAGGAACACAACAGGCATTTGGAGGAGTTGAGAAAAACAGTTCAAGAAACAAAAATAGGCATAGAGCAGTTAAAACAGACTCAAGCAGAGTTTAAAACTGAACTAAAAGACAAGCTATCTTCAACCCAAAGCTCAACAGAGAGTCTTATCAGCAGAACTAATGAAGCAGAAAATGGAATTTCAGATCTTGAAGACAAAGTGGGAGAATTAACCAGCTCAATGGAAGAGATTGTTAAAGCCAAAAAGATACTTGAGAGGAACATTCAAGAGATATGGGACACCCTGAAGAAGCCTAACATGAGCATTCATGGAATACCAGAGCAAGAATCTCAAAATACCACAACTGAGGAAATTTTTCAAATTATCATAAATGAAAACTTCCCTCAACTGAAGAATGAGAGACCCATCCAAATACAAGAGGCATTTCGCACTCCAAACAGATGTGACCAAAATAGAAAATCTCCACGGGAAATAATAGTCAAAACACTCCACATTCAAGACAAAGAAAAGGTGCTGAGAGCTTCAAGAGAAAAAAAGCAAGTCACTTTTAAAGGTAAACCTATTAAAATAACAAATTCAATGGAAACAGTAAAAGCAAAAAGAGCTTGGAGAGACGTACTTCAAGTACTAAATGAGCAAAAATGCCAACCCAGACTGATATACCTGGCAAAACTATCTGTCATGATCGAGGGAGAAAGAAAAATTTTCCAGCACAAAGGTAACTTGAAGGGATACATGTCTACCAAACCGGGCCTTCAAAAAATGCTAGAAATGATATGCAAACTTGAAGAAAAGAACAAGCGTATCCAGGAGGACAGAAGGGAAGTAAATTACCACAAAAATATAAATGTAAAACAATAAGCTTACAAAATCCACTAAACATAAAAAATGTCCAGAATTAAAAAGAATTTCTCCATTATAACATTACATGTCAATGGGCTTAACTCACCGATTAAGAGACACAGATTACAAACTTGGATTAAAAATCACAACCCATCAATCTGCTGCCTTTAGGAAACTCATCTCACCACAAAAGATAGGCACATCCTAAAAATGAAAGGCTGGTCCAAAATTCTGCAAGCTAATGGAACTACGAAACAGGCAGGGGTAGCCATTATGCTATTGGACAAAGTGGACTTCAAACCCAAAAAAATCATAAGAAAAACAGATGGATATTACATTTTAGTCACAGGTACAATTCACCAGGAAGACTTCACAATATTGAACATATATGCACCCAATACGGGCCCCTCCACATTCATTAAGAAAATCCTACAGTGTCTAAAGGCAGAAATCAACCCCCAAATGATAATTCTTGGGGATTTCAACACCGCCCTCTCAACATGGGATAGATCAACAGGTTAAAAGCTTAACAGGGACACTTTGGAACTTAATCAAACCCTTAAAGAAATGGGCCTTACAGATCTCTATCGAAATTTTCATCCTCATACCAAAGAATACACATTTTTCTCAGCAGCACACGGAACTTTCTCCAAAATAGATCACATATTGGGCCACAAAATGAATCTCCACATATACAGGAAAGTTGAAATTCTAGCCTGTGCCCAATAAGACCACCATGGCCTAAAGCTGGACATTCACAACACAACAAAAGACAGAAAATACACTAACTCTTGGAAACTTAACACTATGATGCTGAATGAGAGTTGGATTGAGGAAGAAATTACAAAGGAAATTCAAGATTTCCTGAAAGTGAATGATAATGAAAATACAACTTACAAAATCTCTGGGACACAGTGCAACTGTCCTAAGAAGTAAGTTCATAGCTCTGAATGCCTACATCAAAAAAATGGAAACATGAGAAATAAACAACTTAATAATGCAGCTTAAAGCTTTACAGATACTAGAGCAATCAGATCAAAAGCAGTAGAAGAGAGGAGATCAGCAAAATCAGTGAAGAAATACCTGAAATTGAGGTAAAGAAAATGATATAGAGAATCAACCAGTCAAAAAGCTGGTTCTTTGAAAAAATCAATAAGGTTGACATACCCCTAGCTGAATTAAGCAAAAGCAAGAGGAAGAAAACCGAAATTAACAAAATTGGAAATGAAAATGGATTTGTTACTACTGACAATCAAGAATTCAGTGAATTATAACATCATATTTCAAAACTTATACTTTGTAAAATTTGACAACATAAAAGAAATGGATGAATTCCTAAGTAAACACAACTTACATAAGTTGAATCAGGAAGTTGTGAATTATTTAAATAGTCCTATAACATATGAGGAAATTGAGGAAGTAATATCAAATCTTCCCACCAAAAAATGTCCTGGACCAGATGGATTAGCACAGAGTTCTACCAGACATTTAAGGAGCTAATAACACCAATACTCCTTAAACTGTTCCACCAAATAGCAAAGGAAGGGACACTACCAAGGTCTTTCTATGAAGCTAATATTGTCTTAATCCCAAAACCTAATAAAGATTCACTTAAAAAAGAAAACTATAGGCCAATCTCTCTGATGAACACAGATGCAACGATTCTCAACAAAGTCTTAGCAAATCGGATCCAAAAACATATCAAAAGATCATTCACGGGGACCAAGTAGGCTTCATCCCCGGCACACAAGGTTGATTCAACATATGCAAATCAATAAATGTAATTCACCATATAAACCAGTCCAATATTCAAGATCACATGATACTCTCGATAGATGCAGAAAAAGCTTTTGACAAGATCCAACAGCCTTTTATGATCAAAACGCTAGAGACAGTAGGAATGGAAGGAACCTTTATCAATATAATAAAAGCAGTATACAACAAGCCTACAGTAAGGATTATACTCAATGGAGAAAAACTGGAAGCATTCCCACTTCGATCAGGAACTAGACAAGGCTGTCCACTCTCACCACTTCTATTCAATATTGTACTTGAAGTCTTAGCTGAAGCCATAAGACAAGAAAGGGACATAAAAAGGATTAGAATCGGCAAGGAAGAAGTCAAGCTATCCCTATTTGCAGATGACATGATCTTATACCTGAGTGATCCCAAAAAATCCATCAGGAAGCTCCTGGAACTAATTGAACTAAGTTCAGCAGGGTGGCAGGATATAAAATAAATGTACAAAAATCAGTGGCTTTCCTATATGCCCAAAATGAAAGAAGTGAAAAAGCTCTGAGAGAAACAATTCCATTTACTATAGCCCCTAAAAAAGGAAATACCTTGGTATAAACCTAACCAAGGAGGTAAAAGACCTTTACAATGAAAACTTTAAAACGCTCAAGAAAGAAATTGCAGAAGACACCAGTAGGTGGAAAGACCTCCCGTGTTCCAGAATTGGCAGAATCAACATTGTAAAAATGACCATTCTACCAAAGGCAATATACAAATTCAATGCTATACCAATTAAAATCTCAAAGCAATTCTTTAAAGAAGTTGACCAAATAATCTCAAAGTTCATATGGAGGCACAAAAGACCCAGGATAGCAAAGACAATCCTGAGTAACAAAAACACTGATGGAGGTATCACCATACCAAATCTTAGTGTTACTACAAATCCATAGTTGTAAAAACAGCCTGGTACTGGCTCCAAAATAGACACACAGATCAATGGATAAGGCTTGAAGACCCAGATATAAGCCCACAAAACTACAGCCATTTGGTCTTTGACAGAGGGGCCCAAAAAATTCAATGGAAAAAGAAAAGTATGTTCAACAAATGGTGCTGGCAAAACTGGATCTCCACATGCAGAAGATTAAAGCTGGACCCGTACTTGTCACCATGTGCAGGACTTAATTCCAAATGGATCAAGGACCTTGATATAAGGCCAGAGACTATAAAAACCATAGTTGAAAGGGTAGGGAACTCCCTCGAGGTGATTGGGCTAGGCCGACACTTCCTAAACAGACATCCAATGGCACAGTCACTGCTACCAACTCTCAACAGTTGGGATCTTGTGAAATTAAAGAGCTTCTGTTCAGATAAAGAGATTGTAACACGAGCTCAAAGGCAACCCACAGAATGGGAGAAAATCTTCACTAACCACATATCTGATAGAGCCCTATTATCCAGAGTGCACAAAGAACTTAGAAAACTAAACACCAAGGAAACTTATGTCCCAATTAAAAAATGGGCTCTGGAGCTTAAAAGAAACTTCACCAGGGATGAAATTAAAATGTCCAACAAATATCTTAAAAAATGCTCCACTTCCTAAGCCATCAGGGAAATGCAAATCAATACTTCCCTGAGATATCATCTCACCCCAGTCAGGATGGCAAAAATCCACAATACAAACAACACCAAATGCTGGAGAGGATGTGGAGAGAGGGGAACTCTCCTATATTGCTGGTGGGAATGCAGGCTCATACAGCCACTCTTGCGAGCCGTCGGGAGATTCTTAAAGAAATTAAAGATTGAAATGCCATATGACCCTGCGATTCCACTTTTGGGAATAATCCCACATACAGCAAAAATTCACCTCGATAGCAGAAGCACGACCATGTTCATAGCAGCACTGTTTACAATAGCAAAGTCATGGAATCAACCCAAATGTCCAACAGTTGACGAGTGGATAAGGAAAAAATGGTGCATCTATTCAATGGAGTACTACTCAGCCATCAAAAATGATGAAGTACTGGAATTTGCTGGGAAATGGATGTCATTAGAAACAATTGTATTAAGTGAAGTATCCCAGACCCAGAAAGTTCAGCGCCGTATGTACTCCCTAATAGGTGGCTCCTAGTACCAAACCCACCCAGCCCACCTAGAGACACTCAAAGATAAATCTCTGTAATACAGTAATTGCAAGGAGCATGAACAGGCGGGATGGGGTAGGAGGGCCACACCAGAAACAAGGAGAGAGGGGACCATGTTACAGCAGAGAAAATAGGCCTCCATCAAGGACTGCAAGTAAGCAACGAGACATCTGGATAAGTTCACAGACTTTCCTGATCATTTACAACTGAGGGGAGATGATCTCACCAGAAGGGAAGGGCATATAGTCTGGCAGATAAAAAGTAACCATTTTGCAAATGGGTGATTGACCCCTCCCTCGCTGTGGTTTCCTACTTTTATTACATCTACCTTTGAATATACTCTTATAACAAGACTCTAGTTTAACAGTTTTTTGTCTCTGGCCAGGGGGTGACACCCAATACCCATAGGGATGGAGTGAAGGGCATTGCAGGAGAAGCAAAACCGCAAAAGAAAATCAACAAACCATAATCCAGAACTTCAGAGACTCTATATCAACCACCTAGAACTAGGCCACACTAATCTCTCCACATCCTGAAGCTCAGGGAAATTTGCGGAAGAGGGGGCGGTAAGAGTGTAAGAGCACAAGGATGGGAGGAGCAATGATATGCAAGATACTCCACACAAGTTAGAGCCGAAGCAATCATAATTGGACTTTCCATGCCCTGTGCAGTGTCCAACACACTATTGTCCCCATAAAGTCTAGCGTTTGCTAAAAGCACCAAGATCCTTGGAGGCAAGGGATTGACAGCTAAAATAGTGTTCCTATGCTTAAGGGAAACACAGGAAAGGGTTCAGGGAAATGCTGCTGGGTCCTTGTATGTCATCGGAGAGGAGGACCCAGAGGACAGTCAGGCACGCACATTAAAGGATTCTTGGGGCTGGAGAGGTGGCTCAGGAGTTAAGCCTCTGCCTTGCAGGCGGAAGGTCCTGAGTTCGGATCCTAGATCCCACATATAGACGCCGGGCAGAAGCAGGGGCGGCCTGCATTTCTGGTCCTGGTAGGGCGGAGCCTGTGAATCCCGGGGCAGAGTAAACAAGGAGGAAGTGGAGGCGGTCCATGGTGATTCTCCAATAAGTACGTGTTCTACACACACACACACACACACACACACACACACACACACACACACGAACACACGCATACACGCACAGTTGAATAAATAAAAAAATGTAAAAAGACAAAAATTAAAAAAAAATTAAAGGATTATTTGGGGATTGGGGGAGGGGAGGCACTGGGGGGTGGGGAGGGAGGGGTGAGGGGAGGGCGAGCAGAGGGGTGGGGGGAGGAGGAGGGAGGGAAGGGAATCTATGTACCTATT
The DNA here is from genome assembly GCA_023101885.1 of Typhlomys cinereus. Classification (NCBI taxonomy): domain Eukaryota; kingdom Metazoa; phylum Chordata; class Mammalia; order Rodentia; family Platacanthomyidae; genus Typhlomys; species Typhlomys cinereus. Next base: position 163,117 of record JALPQD010000991.1, read on the forward strand.
AAGTTTGTATGAGCGGAGATAATAAAAAATGTTAAAAAAATAAATATATGTCTGGAATTAAAAATAGTTTCTCCATTATAACACTAAATGTTAATGGAATTAACTCACCGATCAAGAGATACAGCTAACAAATTTGGATTAAAAATCACAATCCATCAATCTGCTGCCTGCAGGAAACTCATCTCACCACAAGGATAGGGACGCCCTAAAAGTAAAAGGCTGGTCAACAATTTTACAAGCTAATGGAAGCAGAAAACAGGCAGGGGTAGCCATTATGCTATTGGACTTCAAACCAAAGAAAATCATATGAGACACGGATGGATACTACATTTTAGTCACAGGTACAATTCACCAGGAAGACTTCACAATACTGAACATATATGCACCCAACATGGCCCCTCCCACATTCATTAAGCACACCCTACAAAGTCTAAAGTGAGAAATCAATCCCCAAATGATAATTCTTGGGGATTTCAACACCGCCCTCTCAACATGGGATAGTTCTACAGGTAAAAAACTTAACAGAGACACATTGGAACTTAACCAAACCCTTATTGAAACGGACCTTACAGATCTCTATCATACTTTTCATCCACGCACCAAAGAATACACATTTTTTTCAGCAGCACACGGAACTTTCTCCAAAATAGATCACATATTGGGCCACAAAATGAATCTCCACATATACAGAAATGTTGAAATTCTAGCTTGCACCTTATCAGACCACCACGGCTTAAAGCTTGACATCCACAACACAACAAGCAACAAAAAATACACTAACTCCTGGAAACTTAACACTATGATGCTGAATGAGAATTGGATTGAAGAAGAAATTACAAAGGAAATTCAAGATTTCCTGAAAGTTAACGATAATGAAAATACAACTTACAAAATCTCTGGGACACAATGAAAGCTGTCCTAAGAGGTAAGTTCACAGTTCTTAATGCCCACATAAAAAAAAATGGAAACATCAGACATAAATAAACAATGCAGCTAAAAGCTTTAGAGACACTAGAGCAATCTGATCCCAAAAGCAGTAGAAGGGAGGAGATTAGCAAAATAAGGGGAGAAATATCTGAAATCGAGATTAGGAAAACGATAGAGAAAATCAACCAGTCAAAAAGCTGGTTTTTTGAAAAAATCAATAAGATTGATACACTCCTAGCTAAATTAACTAAAAGCAAGAGAGAGAAAACCCAAATTAACAAAATTGGAAATGAAAATGGAGTTATCACTACTGATACTCAAGAAATCCAGAGAATTATAACATCATATTTCAATAACTTATACTCGGTGAAATTTGACAACACAAAAGAGATGAATGAATTCCTAAGTAAACACAACTTACCAAAATTGAATCAGGAAGTTGTGAACTATTTAAAGAGTCCTATAACATATGAGGAAATTGAGGAAGTAATCTCAAATCTTCCCACCAAAAAATGTCCTGGACCAGATGGATTAGCACAGAGTTCTACCAGACATTTAAGGAGCTAATAACACCAATACTCCTTAAACTGTTCCACCAAATAGCAAAGGAAGGGACACTACCAAGGTCTTTCTATGAAGCTAATATTGTCTTAATCCCAAAACCTAATAAAGATTCACTTAAAAAAGAAAACTATAGGCCAATCTCTCTGATGAACACAGATGCAACGATTCTCAACAAAGTCTTAGCAAATCGGATCCAAAAACATATCAAAAAGATGATTCATGGGGATCAAGTAGGCTTTATCCCAGGCACACAAGGTTGGTTCAACATACGCAAATCAATAAATGTAATTCACCATATAAACCAGTCCAACATTCAAGACCACATGATACTCTCGATAGATGCAGAAAAAGCTTTTGACAAGATCCATCAGCCCTTTATGATCAAAACCCTAGAGAAGGTTGAATGGAAGGAACCTTTATCAATATAATAAAAGAAGTATACAATAAGCCAACAACAAGGATTATACTCAATGGGGAAAAACTGGAAGCATTCGATCAGGAACTAGACAAGGCTGTCCACTCTCACCACTTCTATTCAATATTGTACTTGAAGTCTTAGCTGAAGCCATAAGACAAGAAAGGGACATAAAAAAGATTAGAATCGGCAGGGAAGAAGTCAAGTTATCTCTATTTGCAGATGATATGATCCTATACCTGAGTGACCCCAAAAACTCCACCAGGAAACTCCTGGAACTAATACAGAAGTTCAGCAGGGTGGCAGGATACAAAATAAATGTACAAAAATCAGTGGCTTTCCTATATGCCCAGAATGAAAGAAGTGAAAAAGCTCTGAGAGAAACAATTCCATTTACTATAGCCCCTAAAAAATGAAATACCTTGGTATAAACCTAACCAAGGAGGTAAAAGACCTTTACAATGAAAAGTTTAAAACCCTCAAGAAAGAAATTGCAGAAGACATCAGAAGGTGGAAACACCTCCCATGTTCCTGAATTGGCAGAATCAACATTGTAAAAATGACCATCCTACCAAAGGCAATATACAAATTCAATGCTATACCAATTAAAATCCCAAAGCAATTCTTCAAAGAAGTTAACCAAACAATCTCAAAGTTCATATGGAGGCACAAAAGACCCAGGATAGCAAAGACAATCCTGAGTAACAAAAACATTGCTGGAGGTATCACCATACCAAACCTTAGTCTATGCTACAAATCTATAGTTTTTATAAGTCCAAAACAGACACACAGATCAATGGATAAGGCTTGAAGACCCAGATATAAGCCCACAAAACTACAGCCATTTGGTCTTTGACAGAGGGGCCCAAAAAATTCAATGGAAAAAGAACAGTATGTTCAACAAATGGTGCTGGCAAAACTGGATCTCCACATGCAGAAGATTAAAACTGGATCTGTACTTGTCACCATGTGCAGGACTTAATTCCAAATGAATTAAGGACCTTGATATAAGGCTAGATACCATAAAAACCATAGTTGAAAGGGTAGGGAACTCCCTCGAGCTGATTGGGCTAGGCCAACAGTTCCTAAACAGACATCCAACGGCATAGTCACTGCTACCAACTCTCAACAGTTGGGATCTTGTGAAATTAAAGAGCTTCTGTTAAGATAAAGAGATTATAACATGAGCTCAAAGGCAACCCACAGAATGGGAGAAAATCTTCATTAACCGCATATCTGATAGAGCCCTATTATCCAGAGTGCACAAAGAACTTAGAAAACTAAACACCAAGGAAACTAATGCCCCAATTATAAAATGGGCCCTGGAACTTAAAAGAAACTTTACCAGGGATGAAATTAAAATGTCCAACAAATATCTTAAAAAATGCTCCACTTCCTTAGCCATCAGGGAAATGCAAATCAATACTTCCCTGAGATATCATCTCACCCCGGTCAGGATGGCAAAAATCCACAATACAAACAATACCAAATGCTGGAGCGGATGTGGAGAGAGGGGAACTCTCCTACATTGCTGACGGGAATGCATGCTCATACAACCACTCTGGCGAGCTGTCTGGAGATTCTTTTTTTTTTCATTTTTTTAACATTTTTTATTATCCTCGCTCATACAAGCTTAATAGGTACTCCGGTTCCCTCCCTCCCTCCTCCTTCCCCCGACCCCTCTGCTCACCCTTCCCTCACCCCTCTTTTCCAATCCCCATTGCCTCCCCTCCCCCAATCCCCGGAGAATCCTTTAATGTGTGTTGCAATCTGCCTGCATGGTTGCTGATAAATGACCAGAACACAGCTTAGGGGAGCAAGGAGTTTACTTTCTTATGACAGTCCGGTTACAGTTCTTAGTCCAGCTTGACGGAAGAGCATGCACCAACATCAGGGCTGAGGGAACTGACCACCATAACGGCTGAGAGATGGACAATCCTTACTTGTCAGACCAGCATGTCTGGCCAAGTATACAGAAGGATGCCCACTCTCTCAACCAGCTCTCTGTGATTTATCCAGGGCCTAATCCCACCCACCATGGGCTGGGTCTTCCCCATCAGCAAGACAATCTCCTTCAGGTTTGCTCTGGGCTTAACTCAACCATCAACTTTCTACAACTGTGTCCAGAGCTCAAACCCTCAACAGTCAAGTTGACATCTGTGCTTAAATATGACAATGTGCATGCCAAACTCTCCTCTGGGTCCTCCTCTCCGATGATGTATAAGGACCCAGTGGCATTTCCCTGAACCCTTTCCTTTGTTTCCCTTAAGCATAGGAACACTATTTTAGCTGTCAATCCCTTGCCTCCAAGGATCTTGGTGCTTTTAGCAAATGCTAGACTTTGTGGGGTCAATAGTGTATTGGACATTATGCAGGGCATGCAAAGTCCAATTATGATTGCTTCGGCCCTAACTTGTGTGGAGTATCTCGCATATCATTGCTCCTCCCATCCTTGTGCTCTTACACTCTTACCGCCCCCTCTTCCGCAAATGTCCCTGAGCTTCAGGATGTGGAGAGATTAGTGTGGCCTAGTTCTAGGTGGTTGATATAGAGTCTCTGAAGTTCTGGATTATGGTTCATTGATTTTCTTTTGCGGTTTTGCTGCATCCATCCCTTCACTCCATCCCTATGGGTATTGGGTGTCACCCCCTGGCCAGAGATACAAAGCTGTTAAACTAGAGTCTTGTTATAAGAGTATATTCAAAGGTAGATGTAATAAAAGTAGGAAACTACAGTGAGGGAGGGGTCAATCAACCATTTGCAAAATGGTTATTTTTATCTGCCAGACTATATGCCCTCCCCTTCTGGTGAGATCACACCCCCTTAGTTGTAAATGATCAGGAACGAAAAGTCTGTGAACTTAACCAGATGTCTCGTTGCTTACTTGCAGTCCTTGATGGAGGCCTATTTTCTCTGCTGTAACATGGTCCCCTCTCTCCTTGTTTCTGGCGTGGCCCTCCTACCACATCCCTTCTGTTCATACTCGTCTGGAGATTCTTAACGAAATTAAAGATTGAAATGCCATATGACCCTGCTATTCTACTTTTGGGAATAACCCCACATACAGCAAAAATTAACCTGGATAGCACAAGCACGACTTTGTTCATAGCTGCACTGTTTACAATAGCAGAGTCATGGAATCAACCCAAATGTCCAACAGTTGACGAGTGGATAAGGAAAAGGTGGTACATCTATACAATGGAGTACTACTCAGCCATAAAAAATGATGAATTACTGGAATTTGCCAGGAAATGGATGTTATTAGAAACAATTATATTAAGTGAAGTATCCCAGACCCAGAATATTAAGTGCCGTATGTACTCCCTAATAGGTGGCTCCTAGTACCAAACCCACCCAGCCCACCTAGAGACGCTCAAAGATAAATCTCTGTAATACAGTAATTGCAAGGAGCATGAACAGGCGGGATGGGGTAGGAGGGCCACACCAGAAACAAGGAGAGAGGAGACCATGTTACAGCAGAGAAAATAGGCCTCCATCATGGACTGCAAATAAGTAATGAGACATCGGGTTAAGTTCACAGACTTTTCGTTCCTGATCGTTTACAACTGAGGGGAGATGATCTCACCAGAAGGGAAGGGCATATAGTCTGGCAGATAAAAAGTAACCATTTTGCAAATGGGTGATTGACCCCTCCCTCACTATGGTTTCCTACTTTTATTACATCTACCTTTGAATATACTCTTATAACAAGACTCTAGTTTAATAGCTTTTTATCTCTGGCCTGGGGGTGACATCCAATACCCATCGGGATGGAGTGAAGGGCTCTTTGCAGGAGAAGCAAAACTGCAAAAGAAAATCAATGAACCATAATCCAGAACTTCAGAGACTCTATATCAACCACCTAGAACTAGGCCAGCCTAATCTCTCCACATCCTGAAGCTCAGGGAAATTTGCAGAAGAGGGGGTGGTAAGATTGTAAGAGCACAAGGATGGGAGGAGCAATGATATGTGAGATACTACACATGTTAGGGCCGAAACAATCATAATTGGACTTTGCATGTCCTGCGCAATGTCCCACACACTATTGATCCCATAAATCTAGCATTTGCTAAAAGCACCAAGATCCTTGGAGGCAAGGAATTCACAGCCATGGTAGTGTTCCTATGCTTAAGGGGAACACAGGAAAGGGTTCAGGGAAAAGCCACTGGGTCCTTGTACATCATCAGAGAGGAGGGCCCAGAGGAGAGTCTGGCATGCATATTAAAGGATTCTCCGGGATTGGGTGAGTAGGCACTGGGGGATAGGGAGGGAGGGATGAGGGGAGGGGGAGTAGGGGGGTATGGGGTAGGAAGAGGGAGGGAAGGAACCGGTGTACCTATTAAGTTTGTATGAGCGGAAATTATAATAAAAAATGTTAAAAAAGATAACATTCAATCTCATTTTGAAATGAAAATGTTAAGTAAACTTACTTATAAAATTTTTATTTAAATAATTATAATACACTAAATATTTTTAATTTTTTAAATTTTGTAGAGATCAGGACATTATCAAATATGGAATAACAAGCAGCACATTGTCACAGGAGAATACTTGCATGTCTTTCTAGATAAGCAATTTTTTTCTGACAATAAAAAATCTAGATAATATTATATCTTACCACAAGAGAATAAAGAAATTTTAATGAATTTTTAAGAAGACATTTGTATTTTTCCAGTTGTTAGATTTGATGGGAAAAAATTTTATAAAAGAAGTCAGAGCAATGAGCAAGTGTACTTAATCGATACCATAGTGGCTTTGCTATTTTGTGAATATATAGAAAAACCAAGGACACACATTTTCCACAAAATCTAAATATTATAAAGATGTTGATGTCCCACTTTTGCTCCTGGAGCTCTAAGCATGTTCTTAAGCATATGTACAAAAAGCAAACGGCCATTACCATTTTTGTTTGTAGTCCTATTAAAAATCAAATCTAAGTGAGATAATCTTTCATAAAAGAAAACTTATAATTTACTAGAAACAGTTGTGATTGATTTAAAACGTAAATTATTTCAAGTATTCAGGTATTTAAGTCCTTAGATGTCATTAAAATTATTTATTCCTATTTTTAACCATGCATACATGTATTTAAAAGGGTATGCCAAAATTTTAATATTAGCATGCAACATGAATGAAAAAAATTGAAGTGGCCACAGATTTTTTACATTGAAACACAAGACACACAACATATAAACACAGAATACATTAACATACGAACACATGAACATACAATTCACTGGCAACAGCCTAAAATTACTTTTGAAAACATCATCAAAGGCAGATCGACATTTACATAAACCTTGTAAATTAATTTGGTGCCTCTGTGCTTCTGAGCTCCACTTTTGAGCACCATTTATCCGATATCCATAATCCTGTAGAGAAGCCCTTATCCCATTTTTGGTGTTGCAGGAGGATCCTTATAAACCTGCCGAGTCTGTAACTGTTGCGTTTGGACAGACAATGAAGTTAAGGCACTCTGTAATCTTTGCACGTCCTCATGGAGAGGACGTATATTTGGCCCTTTTATTGTATCCATTAAAGCTACCAAACGCGGAGTATATTCTTCCTCCGCGTAATGAGCAGCTTTATCTTCCAACTGTTCTGCATCTCCTGATCTAACACATCATCCCTGATCCTACCGCGTAAGGACAGCATTTAATCTTCCAACTGTTCTGCTCGCCGGAGAGTACTAGGAAACAACGGGAATGCACACTCGAGACT
>JALPQD010000991.1:171011-218810 GCA_023101885.1 Typhlomys cinereus
GCAACTTCAAAAGCAGGCTCTGCGTAAACCGGCTCTGGTGGCGGAGCAGTCGGTCTAGATTCGTTTTTGCCTCCTTCCAGTGGGGAAGCCCTGAACTCTTTTTAGCATTGATTTTTTCCCTTCAATTTCTCTCTCTCCTGCCGATGATCTAAACATTCCCTAAGTAGATCCAGAGGCTAAATGCTTCTATCAGAGTGTCCCTGGTCCATGAGCATCATAGTACTTGAAGCCTCTTTCCAACCTTTTGACAAGTTTCCACACTCAGAGTACCTTCCTCTGGAAAGCAAGGACACACATTTTCCACAAAATCTAAATATTACAAGATGTTGATGTCCCACTTTGCTCCTGGAGCTCTAAGCATGTTCTTAAGTATATGTACAAAAGCAAATGGCTGTTACCATTTTCCATTTTATTATGTCTTTTTTCCTCCCAAAAATTTTACTCACCATCTCCCCTTTCCCTTTCATGGGCAGCTTTGGACAGTGCCTTCACTATATATCCTCCGTTCAGGTCCCTGTTCAGGTGCCACTTGCCAGAGCCAGTCTTTACAAGTCGAAAGGTACCTGAAAGGGGGAGTGAGGATAAGAAAAAAAAAAAGAGAAGACAGATTCAGGAGGGCCAACAGTGAATACTTTTTGCACTGACTTTATTTATTTATTCATTTATTTATTTTCCTCTTAGCAAGGGAGGGAAAAAGCAACTTCAAAAGCAGGCTCTGCGTAAACCGGCTCTGGTGGCGGAGCAGTCGGTCTAGATTCGTTTTTGCCTCCTTCCAGTGGGGAAGCCCTGAACTCTTTTTAGCATTGATTTTTTCCCTTCAATTTCTCTCTCTCCTGCCGATGATCTAAACATTCCCTAAGTAGTCCAGAGGCTAAATGCTTCTATCAGAGTGTCCCTGGTCCATGAGCATCATAGTAATCTTGAAGCCTCTTTCCAACCTTTTGACAAGTTTCCACACTCAGAGTACCTTCCTCTGGAAAGCAAGGACACACATTTTCCACAAAATCTAAATATTACAAAGATGTTGATGTCCCACTTTTGCTCCTGGAGCTCTAAGCATGTTCTTAAGTATATGTACAAAAAGCAAATGGCTGTTACCATTTTCCATTTTATTATGTCTTTTTTTTCCTCCCAAAAATTTTACTCACCATCTCCCCTTTCCCTTTCATGGGCAGCTTTGGACAGTGTCCTTCACTATATATCCTCCGTTTCAGGTCCCTGTTCAGGTGCCACTTGCCAGAGCCAGTCTTTACAAGTCGAAAGGTACCTGAAAGGGGGAGTGAGGATTAAGAAAAAAAAAAAGAGAAGACAGATTCAGGAGGGCCAACAGTGAATACTGTTGCACTGACTTTATTTATTTATTTATTTATTTATTTTCCTCTTAGCAAGGGAGGGAAAAATAATAAAAAAAAAAAGATTGTAAGAGTCTAAAGATGGGGAGGAGCAATGATATACTAGATACTCCACACATGTTAGGGCTGAAGGAATCATAATAGGTCTTTGCAAGACCTGCACAATGACCAACATGTTATTACCCCCCAAAGTCTAGCGTGGATCACAGGTTCTAAGATCCTAAGAGGCAAGGGATTAACAGCCACAATAGTGCTCCTATACTAAAGGAGAACACAAAAAAGAGCTCTAGGTAATGCTACTGCGTCCTTCCACCTCATCAGAGAGGAGGACCCAGAGGGAAGTTTGACATGCACACTAAAGGATGCTCCAGGGATGGGGGTGGCACTAGGAGAAAGGGAGGGGGGGAAAGGAAGGGGAAAAGGAAGGAGGGAGTAAGGGAATCCAGGGAGGAGTGGAGGGAGGGAGGGCTATGGGGAACTTTTCAATTTTGTATGAGTGGAAAAAATAAATTAAAAAAAATTTTAAAAAAAGCAATAAAGATATAGAGATAAAAAGATATGGAAGATATAATAAATGCTTATTATACGTAGGTGTGGTATACATCTTAGCCCCTCTGTGTTTCTTCCTAGACCTGCCTGTAAAACAATTATAACAAAGCCAATGGTTTTCCCACGTGCAAAGACTGACCAGAGGTAGGGTTGTAAATTTCATTTATGAGTGAGTATGATATCTAGAGTATACTACACCTCAGCTGAACTCCTTTGGTAAGATATAAATTGAATTTGTTTTAGGAGGAATTTGAATCCAGGACTGCCCACATGGCAAGCACGGCTGTCATCACTGGTCCTGGTAACCTGAGGAATCAGAGGCCCAGGAAAACTGAACACAAGCTCTGCTTCCACAGAAGGATTGGGCTGGTTCCCCCTTGAGGAAGAGAGGAGGAAAGTGAGCAAAGAAAGTGAAAGCTAGACATGAAGAGAGAGAGAGAGAGAGAGAGAGAGAGAGAGAGAGAGAGAGCAGGATGAAAGGAGTGATTCTGAGATCTCCTTATTTCTTTCCACTATTTTTATTTTCTTAGAGACAAGCTCGCCTAGAAGGGAAGGAATTAGGGTTCAGCAATCTCTGTGGTAGAATTGTACATGTGGAAAAAGATGCTCCCCCTGGGAGTATGATGGGGACCAGAGGCAGGATCCAAGCCAGCAGGAGACGCTGAACCTCAGGCCCTTCCCCAGCCTTTCCCTCTGTATCTACACCTCCAAGACAAGACAGACAAGGACGTGCTCACAGTCAAAAATTAGTTTCATATTTTATTCTCATATCAGCAAAAAAAGAGCCGCAAATTACACAACTGCATAATTGTTCATTGTACAGCAAAAAAACCAACAAACTTTCTTCTCGTCCTTACTGAAGATGGGGCTGATCATAAGCAGGAGCCCAGAGCTGTGGGTGTCAGAGGTCTCTTGGCAGCAAGGCAGGAGGCAGCTAAGGAGGTGCCCATGGGGGGCTCAGATGCCAGGGCTGCCAGCCAGGTGCCATGGATTGTTTCACCATCATGACAGGGGAGGGGACCCACTCCAGACCCACAAAGGAACAGGGAGGCCTCCATGCAGGAGCTGTTAATCAGGAGGTGGGGACAACATAGGAGGTGGCAGGAATATGGGAGGTCAAAGGTCAGCAGCCCCATCACAGAAAGCACCTGAGAGAGAAGACACAGACTCATGAGGGCATCACCCACATTCCCGTCAAACAGGCTGAGGTTTCCAGGTGGGTCCAGAGCAGGCCAATCACAGGCTCCTAATCCATCAGGAGGCAGAGGCAGAGGGATTATGGAGAGTGTAAGGTCGGCCCTAGCTGTGTGGTGTGTGTTTACTCTGGTTTACAAAGAGCTTCTACTTTCATTCATCTACAGAATCATTTCACCTGTGCTGTAGTTCTCATAGGGAGACTTACAGGGGCTGAGTCGTATTCTTCTCTGAATTAAAATCACATTTTCTCTTTGCTTTTTTGAGAAAATATTTATTATTTTCTTATTTTAATTATATTGTGCATGTATCAATTTCTCTGTCAGTATTCTTTATGTATTTATGTGTGTGAATATGTGCCTGTGATTGTGTGTATGTGTGTGTGTGTGTGTGTGTGTATACATACGTAACAGGGAGCCTGTGTGTCCCTCTGGAGCTTCTATGGTGGCCACGGGAAGCATCCTGGATGGCGTCTACCTCCTTGGCCTTTAGAAGGGATTTCCCGGGCAGGGCCTTCCACTTCCAGAAGTGGCGGTCCAAGCCATGTCTGCCCGGCCTTTCCCCCTTGGAAACCCAACTCCACCCCCGTGGATCAAGCACAGGACAAGCACAAGCTCTTCATCTGCACACTGGACATTGAGGCAGGGGGATTTCTGAGAAATTGAGTCCTGCCCTGATTGTATTATGTCCTTTGATCTCAGGAAAACGTTGTTTGAGATGAACTAGCATTTTTATGAATCCACTGAAATTATTCCTTTTACATGGAATGATTTTGTCATAGCCAGTGATAGGCGAAGTTGATGAATCCACTTACGTGAGTTATTCATTTTCTTTTTTTTTGCATTTTTTATTATTTCTGCTCATACAAACTTGGTAGGTACACTGGTTCTCTCCCTCCCTCCTCCTCCCCCCACCCCCTCCCCCTCCCCTCACGCCTCCCTCCCCATCTCTCAGTGCCTCCCCCCATCCCCAGATAATCGGTGAAGCAGCTGAGGGTGCTCCTCTCCTGGGTTTCTGGCAGTAGAAGCCATGTCTCTTCCTATAGGATCCATCGTTAGACTGAGGACAGTTGGTTCTGCCTTCGCTGTGTCCAGCAAGAGCAGAGAATGAAGAGCTAGTTCTCTCTCTCTCCAGTTTCCACTGTAAGGAGGATGTGCTGACGAGTCTGGGGCAGATAGAGGATGAGTTGCAGGTCCACTTGACTCCTTTATGAGCCTCATCTCTAAAACAAAAATAAAAGCAGCAAGCAGAAAGTTAAGGGTGGAGAAGCCAGGCGTGGTCCTTTGCCTGAGGAGCTCATGTCTCTATGCTCCCGAACTGTCACCTAGCACGTATGTCCACAAGGCGGTGCAAGTATGGTGTATACAGAGCACTGCAAAAGACCATTGAAGGAATGGGAGAGGGCTCAAGGATAAGACTGTGTCTCCAGCATTTCAAGCAAAGCCCTAAATTGTGAAAAGGAACCTCAAACCTATGAAGCTCATTTCAAGCCTTCCTTTTTGTTACGTTTCCAGCCCAAGCTGCCAACATAAAAACAAGCACTTCATCATCTTTATCATGCTGTCTGCTGACATGTCATGTTGAAGATAGGAGCCAGGGAAAGCGCTGTGGGCTGAGGCTTGGTTCCCTGCTGACACATGAAGTTCTGTCCACTGGGCTGAAACTCAATAGTGGGTAGAACTCAGCACTAGGAAGGATATGTCTCCAATACCACACTCACCTAAGACCTAATTCACACACAGGGCAGCCACAATGAGATTCCTACTGGATATAGTGTTTTAATCTCTTCATCATTTTTCAGTTTTCCTAGAGCGCAACAGCTGAGATTTACAGGCACAGAATTGACAGAAGGCAGTGTGTCTGGAGTGAGCTGTGCTTCTCGGCCAGTGCGGCTAGGTTCACCTCCCCCTGCAAGCCATGGGCCACCGGAAGTCCCAATGGAAGCCTCTGCCCAAGAAGAAGGTGACCCTGGAGACGCAGTTCACCTGCCCCTTCTGTAACCATGACAAGTCCTGTGACGTGAAAATGGACCGGGCTCGCAAGACTGGACTCATTTCCTGTACTGTGTGCCTGGAGGAATTCCAGACGCCCATCACCTATCTGTCAGAGCCAGTGGACGTGTACAGTGATTGGATAGACGCCTGCGAAGCAGTCAATTAGTAGCAATGTAGAGGACCCACCCCCCCACAGCCCCCAGCCTGCAGCTGAGCCAAGCAGCTGGTAGCAATGCAGAGACCTTCCAGGTCGCCAGGGAGTGGGTCCAGGGCTGTGAGAGCCCTGTGTGTGTGGGCGTGCGTGCTTGCTCCAGCACACATGCACGTGTGGTGTGCGGTGCGTGTGGATGTGTGGGGTGAGGTGGCTGCACATCCGCTGTGGGCGTGGCCAGAGCCTGGTGCTCCACCAGAGGGTGGATGAGAAAGCACCAGGCCTCACCATGTATTCCAAGGTGGCCTCAGACTGGACATCTCCGCCTCGCTGGGCTCCACCCCCACCTCCCTGCTCTGGACAAGTTTCCTGCCTTCCCCAGGCCAGGGATATCTGGGGCCGTGTCCAGTCTCCCCAGACTCTTCACCAGCACCTCGGCCTTGGGAACTGGACTTTCCACCCTCCTTCCGGACTCCACTGCCTGTGTCCCGAAGCCAGGGCCACAGTCCCTGGTCCTTGGCTAAACTGGATAGGAGCCGGGGAGACTCAAATCTGTTCAAGTGATTTTGTAGAAGATGGAGGGACTGGATAGGGTAGCTGTCAGTCACAAGCTTGTCAATAAAGCAGCCAATGCAGAAAAAAAAAAAAAAAAGAATGGACAGAGAGGAGAGCAGAAGAAGCAGAAGGCCCGCAAGCCCTCAGGTACAGTGTTCTGGTTCTGAGTACACCAGCAACACCGTCCACCCACCTTCATGTTCCTGATTCTCATGTGCTCAACCTACACCCAAGTTGTTGACAGCTCTGGGAAAAACACGGTCCTCTAATCTCTGGCCCTTTCGGCCTTCCCCCCGGCCAGCTGAGACCCAAGGCTGTGCAGGGGCTCATAGGAGGGAGGGAGTGTGAGAGCCCCACCTAGACAGCCTAACAGGGCTGGTAGATGGGTCCAACACTGTCTGTTCCCTAAAACGCACTTCATGGAGAAGAGACCCCTGTGCTTGTCCCTCAACATGCTTTCTGGTCCCCTGGACTCAGGGTGGCACTGAATCCCTCGGCCTCTCCCCAAGCCTTGCAGGTCCCCCTCACAGAATGAAGCCAGGATGTCTGGTCAGCATGGAGGAAGGGTGTGAAAGCCACTGGGGATAGCATGTGAGTGAGGTCACATGCACTTAGTGGCTCCTCTGTCCCACAGAATCTTCCTTCAGACCATGAAGGACTGGGAAATCAGACTCTTTCTGGAAGAATGGGAAGACCTGGAACTCAGAGCCGGCTGCGGGAAGAACAACCACGAGCTGCCATTGCCCTCTGCCACTCTCCGGAAAGGTCCTGAAGAAGTGGAAGAGGAGCTTCTACATGCTGAGCCTGCAGGACCTGCACCGGCTTTCTGGGAGAAGCAGAAGCCCAGCAGCCAAGCCTGCCTTGTCCCTTTGGAGGGTCCCTGCGAAGGATCCTAGGGGACAGACATGAGGACAGCGGCCTCTCAGGTTAGTCTCCTCCCTGTTTCCCTGCGGTCTGTAGCGAGTCCGTCTGCTGGCCCAGCTCCACTGTGCCCAGAGCAGAATGCAATGATCAGTTACCACCACCCCTTACCCTGCCCTCCCCCCGCATTTCTCCTCTCATGGGTCAAAGCCCTTGTCATTGTGCAGGTCCACATGCCATGCATCCCGAAGAGACCTGGTTCTGGAAGTTGGCCCCAGGGCACAGATACAGGAGCCAGGCCATTTCAGGGACACAGAATCAGGGGAAATGTGTGTGAGGTGCTCATGAGGTCTGTGTCTTCTCTCTTTCAGGCGCTCACTGGGATGGGGATGCTGACCTCGAACCTCCCATGTTCCTGCCTCCTCCGTGTACCGGCCAACTCTGCCTTCTTCCCACCTCCGGACTACCAGCTCCTGCACGGAGGCCTCCGCGTTCCCTTTGGGACTCTGCAGTGGACCCCTCCCCTGTTATGATGGTGCAGCATCCCATGGCACCTGCCTGGCAGCCCTGGCATCTGAGCACCCCATGGCCAGCCCCTCAGCTGCCTCCTGCCTTGTTGCCAGGAGACCAGCCTCCAGCAGCCCTGGGCACCTGCCTATGACCAGCCCCATCTTCAGTAAGGACGAGAAGAAAGTTGTGGGCTTTTTCCTGGACTATGAGAATTATGTAGTTGTATGACTTGTGGCTCATTTTTCTTCTGTATATGAGAGTAAAATGTGAAATAAATTTGGTGACTGTGACCACTTCCTTGTCTGTCTTGTCTTGGAACTGTAGATACAGAGGGGAAGGGTTGGGGAAGGGCCTGAGGTTCAGCGCCTCCTGCTGGCTTGGATCCTGCCTCTGGTCTCCATCAGACTTCCGGGGGGTGCATCTTTTTCCACGTGGACGAATTCTTCCACAGACACTGCTGAACCCTAATTCCTGCCCTTCTAGAAGAGCTAGTGTCTAAAAAAATAAAATGATGGAAAGGAAATATGGAAGCACAGAATCACTCCTTGCTTCTTGCCCTATCTCTCTACCCTCACTTCCAGCCTTCACTTTTCTCTCCTCTATTCCTGCCTCCATTCCTCAGGGGGAAATGGCACCATCCTTCTGTGTTAGCACAGTTTGTGTTAGGTGTTCCTGGGCCGCGGATTTCTCAGGTTTCCATGGACAGTGATGAGAGCTGGGATGGAGCTCAGCTCTGGGCTTGCCATGTGGGCAGTCCTGGGTTCGATTCCCAAGCAAAAATACTCAATTTATATCTTCTGCAGGGAGATCAGCTGAGGTGTAACATACTGTAGATTTCGTACTCACTTGCTTCATGAAGTTTCCAATCCTGGCGATACTTAGTTCCCACATTTGGGAATCAATTTGTTTGGGTATAGATGCATTCCATGCAGTTCTGGAGAGAACACAGAAGGATGAACCTTTGTATCACACCTAAATAAAATAGTCTTGCATTTCATGTTCCGTATATGCAAGACAGGGTGATTGGCACTGTACTTCCTGTGAGGCCAATGAGAATCCTGGGAGCCAACCTTTGCTTTTGGTCATCCGGGAGGCCCTGCACAGAATCCTGGGTACACAGCTGTGACTGATGATACCCATTGTTTCTCCTCTTCCTGTGGGATCCATCGTTAGACTGGGGACAGTTGGTTCTGCCTTCGCTGTGTCCAGCAAGCAGAGAATGAAGAGCTAGTTCTCTCACTCTCCAGGTTCCACTGTAAGGAGGATGTGCTTAGGAGTCTGTGGCAGATAGAGGATGAGTTGCAGGTCCACTTGAGTCCTTTATGAGCCTCATCTCTAAAAAAAAATAAAAGCAGCAAGGAGAAAGTTAAGGGTGGAGAAGCCAGGTGGTCCTTTGCCTGAGGAGCTCGTGTCTCTGTGCTCCCAAGCTGTCACCTATCACGTATGTCCACAAGGAGGTGCAAGCATGGTGTGCACAGGGCACTGCAAAGCACCTTTGATGGAATGGGGACAGGGCTCAAGGATAAGACTCTGTCTCCAGCATTTCAAGCAAAGCCCTAAATTTGACAAGGAACCTCAAACCTTGTGAGGCTCCAAGGAGTAGAGACTGTGTTTACCACAGAAGGATATACTATAAGGCATTTAGCAAATCTAACACACTGTAGAAAAATCTTGAAAAGGACATTGCTGTAGTCTGAAAGCTTGTGAGCTAAAATTCTTATGTTGAAATCTTTTATTATTATTTTTTATTCAGTTGTGTGTGTGTGTGTGTGTGTGTGTGTGTGTGTGTGTCTGTGTGTCTGTGTGTGTAGAACCACAGGTGAATTTAGGAACCACCATGGACCACCTCCATCTCCACCTCCTTCTTATTTACTCTGCCCCAGGATTCACAGGCTCTGCCCTACTAGGACCAGAAACGCAGGCCGCTCCTGCTTCCGCCCAGCATCTATACATGGGGTCTAGGATCTGAACTCAGGACCTTCTGCCTGCAAGGCAGAGGCTTAACCCCTGAGCCACCTCTCCAATCCCTTATGTTGAAATCTTAAACTCCAGGTGATGGTAGACGTGGGGCCTTCAGAAGGTTACTAAGCCATGATAGGGAGTCTCTCATGAATGGGACTGGTGTTCTTATTGTAAAATAAACAAAAACAAAAAAACAAAACAAATGAGTGTGGTGTTTTTCAGCCACCTGAGGACAAAATATGTCTTCTTTGAGCCTTATGGGAGTTTCCCCAGGTAGCAAACCTGTCAGCCTTTCAAAGGTAGCTTTACCAGTTGCTGGTTTGTCTTTTGTGTTAGTTTCACTGGACTTAGAATCATCTAGATGAGCAGGAGTTAAAGTCAGTTCAGATTATGGAAAGTTCCAGGCTAGCCTAGAACCCATCTCAGAAAACAAAACAAAAAATGACACGCACAACCCTTACGACGTCCCCAGTGCGCTCGGCTGAGCGAAGTTGAGTGGAAAGGACTAGAAACTGAACAATTGTTTTCCATACAAGAAAGGATAAGACGGTTCTTTTTCATCAGATTCCCAAGGCATAAATAATCCTTGACAGCTGGAGAAATCTTCCAAGCTGCACATAATACGGAGGATCACAGCCAGCCTCACGGCTGCGGCACATCAGCCACAGTGACCGTCTCCTGTTCTTGGACAAGCGTCAGCGAGCCCCTCATGCCAGTGTCCGTGCTTCTGAGTAGACGCGGGCCAGGTACAGCCTCACTGGCCACTCTAGCACAATTGAAAGCCTGTATCCCTGCTTCTCAAAATCCACCATTCCCAGGCACTGAGCATCCCAACACCTTGTAATGTAAGATGAGCTCTGGCTTTTTTCAGGACGACTGCTTTTTACAAATTCAGCTCTTCCTACGGGCTCACGTGGATTCACCTCTGCATCACGTGTTGAGTTCAGTTTCTTGGTTTGCAACTCGATTATTTCAACTGTTCTCAATTCATTGTTCGTCACAATTCGGCTGAGATTCTCAAATATTTCCAGTTCTTGCAGTGATTGCTAGAACCTCTACTTTCCATTTTGTCGTAAGAATACTTGATCTTTACTCTGGCATAGTGGCTCACGCCTGAAGTCCCAGCACTTGGAAGCTGAGGCAGGAGGATTGCCATCACTCGAGGCCAGCCTGGGCTTCGGGGAGTCCACAGCCACTCTGACCTGCAGAGTGACATCCTGCCTCAAAACACGCACAATGACACAGACAATAGTCAGGACCCGAGCTGGGAACGTCCTGCCTGTAACCTCAGCATTTGGAATCTGTTTTGCAGATTTTGTATCTCAAGGGTAAGCTTTATGGTCCATTTTCAAAATCCCGGGTATCTAGTTGAAGGAAAGAGTCTTAGAAGTTCTTCAGTATGCAACTGACTAGTAACAAAACATTCCAGTATATACTGTTAGACTAAGAGAATTTCTGATCTTGTGCTAAAGTAAATGATAAAGCAACAATTTCCTGATTAACAATTCGGGGTGGAAATGAACTAGCCACAAAATTTCCCATGGTCCTCCACACTATACACAGCCATCTTTTCAGATCAAGCGACAAATGGATGTGCAAAGAGTTTTTCTGATTTCTAACTTGCAAATGAAATTACAATATTAAAGGTGCAGCTTCCCATTTTCCCTCACATTGATTCCTAAAGGTGCAAAACAACTGTCTGTGCGCAAAACAGCCCCAGATGCAAATAATTGAAGGGAAAATATTGCTCCACTTCTGTCCTGTCCTTGTGCCAACAGGTTGCTTCCTTCTGTCCTAATGAGACCCTGGATACAGTGCTTTTAAAAATCACTGGTATTGGGGCTGGAGAGGTGGCTCAGGGGTTAAGCCTCTGCCTTGCAGGCAGAAGGTCCTGAGTTCGGATCCTAGACCCCACGTATAGACGCCAGCGAAGCGGGGCGGCCTGCGCTTCTGGTCCTGGTAGGCCGAGCCTGTGAATACCGGGGCAGAGTAAACAAGGAGGAGGTGGAGGCGTCCATGGTGGTTCAAGAATTCGTCCGTGGTTCTACACACACACACACATGCACAATTGAATAAATAAAAAAAAATTTTAAAAAATCACTGGTATTGAATTGTCAAAAAGCATACTGTTTTGGTTAAGATGATGCAAATTTACATAGATGCCTAAAATTGCCAATCACCAGTTAAATGTTCAGCAGCACTGGTCTCGAGGGCGATTAGAGCAAAGCCAACCCATGAGGAAGCACATCTTCCCGTTAGAGGACTGGTGTTCAATAAACATCAAGCGCTCATGTGGCCTCCGAGAGACTGGAACTAAACACTTCAACGCTTAGCTGCAGAACTGCCCTGTGACCCAGCGATTCTGCCCCTCGGTCTGGACACAAATGAATTGGAAATGTGTCCACACAAAACCAGTGCACACATGTTCAGAGCCACACTAAGGGCTGGAGCCAGAAAATGTAAGCTACTCAGGCGCCCATCAGCTTGTTGATGGAAAAACAAAATGTAATTTATCTACACAACGGAATTTCAGTCGGCGCTCACACACAATGAGTAACAACATACCGTGTAACTCAGGAAAACCTTGCAAATGTGATACTTAAAACAAGGACAGGCAAAGGATGGAGATATGGTTCAGGGGTTAAACCTTTGTCTTGCAAGCAGAAGGTCCTGAGTTCAGATCCCAGGTTCCACATCAAAGTGCCAGGCGGAAACAGCCCATGCACACACACACTAAATTAAAAAATTAAATATTAAAAAATGATAATAGTAATAACTGATAGCACAGCACCTAGTAGACAACATGTGAAAGTAATAATGGGGATAACTATTTTGTTTACCTTATTTAGAAATTCTCTTTAATAGCTCACATATGTATGGGAGGAAAAAAAGAAATTATCTTTCAGTCTTAGCATCACCTGGGCAGAATTCACAAGAAGGAACCCGGTCTACGCCTGTGCTACCTGTAATTGTAGCAACTAGTCTTGTAGTTGCAGATATTTACAATGTTAAATTCGAACTCAGTACCTCAGCTGCACCGGCCATAGTCCAGCCGCTCAGTGGCTGCATCCACGGGGCTGAGAAGATGGAAGTTCCTGTCACTGTGAGGCGGGGCTGGATGTTGCAGGTTTGCACTACAGGTTCTCTGCAAGCGAGCTTCTCGCACCCTGCCTGCTCCCTGGGGCTCCTCCCCGGGGCTTCCTCGCCCAGCTGCCCAGTTGCCAGGCAGCAATGTTACTAGAGGGTTTTGCATCTGAAATCCATGACAGCATCTCCTCTCTCAGGCAACCCTGAAAAGCCTCTTTATTCTTTAAACGTGTGCCTTGGTGCTTGACAAGCCCCTTCCTAGCCCACCTGTTCTCCCTGATTCTTCCAGAGTTCAGCGTCCCATGCAGACTCACGTGAGTAGCAGCCTCTGGATGGGAGAATCCAGCTCTTGCCTCAAGGATTACCACTGCATGCTCAGATGAGGAGGGAGACGTGTGATCTCAGCTCCTATGACCCCTAGAACTGAGGTCAACGCCCATGAACCCCTGGGTTCCTGCTCCCAATAGCCAGAGCATAGTCAGCCCACAGAAGTGGTCCTGTAGGGTGCAGCCACACTAAAGCCCATCTAGGGACTTTCCTAACTGCTGGACCCCTAGTAAGGAGTTGGGTGGGACAACAGGATTATTTTAGCCAGCCCACCCGGAATCCTCACTGATCGGCTCACCTCAGAGACCCTCCCCGTAAGGTCTATAAATGTAAGGAATTTCTATCCTTGTTCCTCCACTGCAAGTGATTGGTGTTAATAAAGATTATTTTACCAAGAAAAAAGAGAAAGAAACAGAAAGAAAGAGAGAAAAAGAAAGAAAGAAAGAAGAGAAAGGAAAATAAAGGAGAGAGAAAACAAGAGAAAGAAAAAGAAAAGAAACGAGAGAGAAAAGGAGAGAGAAAGAAAGGAAACAAAGAACAGAAAAAAAGAAATAAAGAAAGAAAAGGAAAGATAAAAGAAAAAGGAGACAAAGAAGAGAGAAGGAAGGAAGAAAGCGAAAAGAAAGAAAGAAAGAACGAAAGAAAGAAAGAGAAAGGAAGGATGAGATTGTTGGGCTGGGGAGATGATACAGTGGTAAGATTGCCTGTTGTGCAAGTATGAGGATCTGAGTTCAAATCCTCAGCCACAAGTAAGAGCTTGGTGGTCCCGAATGCTGTACCCAGCATGGAGACAAGGATAGAGACAGGTCCTTCCCAGTCTAGCTGACCAGTGAGCTTCCAGTCTTGTGAGAGACCCTGGATGGAGGACCGAGAGATGGAGGAAGAGGTGGACACCTCTTCCTCGTTGTGTATGACCTGCTGGCTTCCCGTACCCCGTGGATGGCTGCGTTGTGTGGCATTCAATATCTTCTCTTGCAATAAAGTGTCTGAGCTGCGGGAAAAACATGAACATGAAAGAAAGTGCTGGAAATGAGACAACACCTGGCTCACACCCCAGCTCATGGCGGTCTCCCAACCCTCGTCACCCAACGTGACAAGCACCAGGGTCTCCTTCCCGTCCCCAGACCAAACCTCAGGGAAATAACATTTGAATGCATATGAGTGTCGTGTCTTCATGCTCCTGGTGGGAGTTGGGGGGGCTCAGCTTACACATTGCTTTCATAGATACGCAGATGGGGTAAGTCAGAGTCCCTACAGCAGACGCCATATCTGAAAAAGACCTGGATGTGCCGTGACATGACCAGAGCATCTGTGGAAAGAGAATACTTGGGAAAAAGCTAGCGAAGACAAGTTCTCTTTAATAAGAAACCCACTCGCCCCCCACACTGACTTTATTCTGCCTATGAGAGTGCAGTTCTCACTACCTACCATCTCTTCTTTACCTTAATATAATTTTTAAAATTATTTTTGTGAGTGTGCATGCTGGAGAGAGAGAAACAGAGCAGGTGTATCAGAAGGCACTTGAGTGTGTGTCCCTGTGGAGACCCAAGGTGACATCAGGAATCATCCTGGATTGCTCTATCTCCATCTTGCCTTGCTTTGGGATTTCTTAGGCTCCACTTTCCAGGGTCAGAAGTGTGAGCTGCTGCCACTTCTGCCTAGAGGATGTGTGTATATGTGTGTGTGTGTGTGTGTGTGTGTGTGTGTGTGTGTATCAAAGGGCACTGTGTGTCCCTGTGGAGGCCCAAGGGTGACTTTGAGAATCATCCTGGATTGTTCTACCTCATTCTTGCTTAGCTCTGTGATTTCCTAGGCTCTGCCCACCAAGGCCATAAGTGCAGCAGCCACCATTTCCACGTGGAGTTTTTATGTGGGACTTGGGATTGGAAGTCAGGACCTTCTGCTTTCCAGGCAGAGTCTTAACCCCTGAGCCATCTCTCTAGCCTGGAGTTTTTAATGTGGGATGTGGAATTCAAATTCAGGTCCTTCTGCTTGTGAGGGATCACATCCTCAATGAATGAATTTCCAACATTAGCATCTGCCATCTGTTCTCATTTCTTCTTAGGGCTCACGGGTCCATCCTGGGGTGACTTAGATTCATAGCTGCCCAACCTGAATCCTGCCTTCTGCATTTTCTACCTTTGATTTTAACATCCCTGAGCCCCTATGTCCCTTACATGGATTTATTACTTACAAAAGCACACATGTATCATCACCTTTACTTTATTTTTTGCATGTGAGCACATACACAAGAGGACACTTGCGTGTATATGTGTCCCTGTGTGTATCAGAGGGCACTGCGTGTGCCTGTGGAGGACCAAGGGTGACTTCAGGAATCATCCTGGATTGCTTCTACCTTTGTTGCTTTGCTCTGGGATTTCCCAGGCTCTGCCTTTCAGAAACAAAATGCAGACTTCTCAAACTTCTCTTCTGACCGGATGCTGCTTACTAAGATAGAATGCAAAGAGGGCCCAAGTCAGTTCTCACAGTGGGAATCTTTTCGTGACTTACCCAGGGGTGGATGAAGAATCGTCCACAATGCCAGCATTTGCAAGGCAAATGAAGGGAGTTTCCCTGCTTTGAGGCCTATCTGGACTGTGGACATAGTTAGACCCTGAGGTCTTAACAGTCATGCGTGTTGACTTTCTCCACCCACCTCTGCACACTTGTGTGTGTGTATATATATGTTTGTGGTAGGTGGGTACTATATCCTCAACACTCAGGTTACAGGAAACAGGGGCTAGCCTGGGCTACATCCTGATTTTTGCTGCAGACATCACATGCTAACAGTCCTTCTCAAAAAGCAGGAGACAGTGGTGTATGTGTGTGGGGGGTAGCTGAACTATAATCCTATCATTGAAGGGGAATGCATGATAAGATCCTGACTCAAGGCTTCAAACAGAATAAAAAAGAAAGATCTTTAGAGACTAAATGAAAGACAAAGAATAGAGTCGTTCTCTCTAGAAGGAGGAGGAGGAGGAAGCTCCTGCCAGGTCCCCTTGGGCTTCACTCCTTCACCTTCACATGAGCCTTGTCCTGCTCTGCAGAGGACTGAGACCCAGTCGTGAAGCCGCTGGGTCTGCGGTGTAGATGGCAGAACTGAGCTTCTGCCCTGGGCTTCTGGCCTCTCTGCACCCAGCACATCGGGTCAATAGTACCACAGCCTCTCTTGGGTGTGACCAGCCAGACACACCCTGCATGCGCGTGGAGGGAGGATTAGCTTCTAATCCCTGCACTTGGAGATCCAGGAAAGGGATTTCCAGGAATTTGGGGCCAGCATTAGCTCTATAAACAGAACTTTCTCCTGAAGAAAAACAAACAAACAAACAAACACCAAAAGTCTCCCAAAGTGGACCAATTCAGTGTTTTCATTCATCTGCTGACTGAGGGAGCTTTCCTTGATGGCGACATGGAGCCCTTTAATGAATGCGTAGTTCTGGGGCCCACTTGTGAGGTGCACTATGCTAGGTCCCTGCCGGTATGCCTCAGACATTGATGCAATGTGGGGCCTAGGCAGGCGACCTTCCCATCTCCTCCCACTTCTTTCCCTTTTCTTTAAATGTAACATTAGCCTCACATGGAGGCCAAGGAGGGTCTTCAATTCCCCACCTCTCTGCTTCCACATACTCAGCGGGGAATTCTCAGGTGCACACAAACACGTCATTTCTTCTGGCTCTTTGTAAAATGCGTAATACGTGTTGGTGAACTGTCGTAATTCCTAGGGAACTCTAGGAGACAAACAAGAGCATGGAGAACAAACAGCCCAGAGACACACGTTTCTCTCACTTCATCTTGGCCAAATAGTCTAAAGGAGAATGGAGAGAGAGAGAGAGAGAGAGAGAGAGAGAGAGAGAGCGAGCTCTGGCCCATATGTGTCTCACAAGCTTGTCAATCCAAAGACATCCTTTTACCATCTTTTCTTCAGTATTTTTGGAAACTGACCATTTTAACTCTTTCTCTCTCTTTTTAAGACACTATGATGCAGTCGCAGCAAGTCTGCAGGTCAATGTGTAGGCAGAACTGACCTTGAACTTCTGAACCATCTGCCTCTACTTCTCCCACACTGTAATTGCAGTGCTCATCCTCCACCCCCTCCATGCTCCGTGTTAGCAACACTGAGAAGGAGCCAGATGAGGATGATTCACATCATTTCTCATTGACTCGCACTAGTTGGGGGAAAGACTGATTAATTATAGAACTTCCTTTTTTTTCTTCTATTTTGTTGGGCACAGAGAAAATAAAAGACAGTTTCTGTTCATCTTTATTGAAGACCCAACTTGTCACAAGAGACTGACATGAATCGCTACCGGCCAGTTTCCAGGGCAGGGGGCAGGGCGCAGGTGTGCAACTGCCCATGGGGGCTTGTGGGCCAGGAGCCCACCCAGGTGCCAGAGGATCCTCCACAGTGATCGCTGGTGCAGAGACCCCCTGTGGCTCTCAGAAGGGAATGGGGATGCCCCCATACAGGAGCTGGTGATCTGAAGGTGGGAGGCAGGCCGGAGGGGGCAGGCATGGCAGAGCCGGGGGACGCAGAGGATGTGCAAGGTCAGCATCTCCATCACGGACAGGACCTGAAAGACACATGGAGAGCTGGTGTGACGTCACCACGCTGCCCTAAAACCTCGTCACGATGTCATCCAGCACAGGCCACCTGTGCCTTCTTGGCAGGGCTTAGGGCCTCTGTTCCTGTTGGGCACAACAGAGACTCTGCCAACTGCCCACACTGTATACAGGTGAGAAGAGAGACATACCTGGTCCCCCGTCCTCTATGCGTCTGTACCCCAGCATCCTGAGCTGGGCCTCTCTGAATAGACAAAGCAAAGGCCAGCTCCTGGAGTTCTCGGGGGCCTCACAGGAAGTCCGGTGCCAACCTTCTAAGCTTGGCAGTTTCTGGAAACACCTCTTCCAGCCCTTCTTCTGGCCCATGTCCTGCAGAGGCTGGGAGAAGGCAATGGCCAGCTCGTGTTTCTTCTCTCGGAGGCCGGCTCTGTGTTCCAGGTCTTCCCGTTCTTCAAGGAAAATCCTGGTTTCCCAGTCCTTCCATGAATGACCTGTGGGGACAGAGGAGCACGGGGAGCACAGGTAGCGTCACTCACAGAAAGTGGAAGACAGTGTTGTTCCCAGAGCTGTCCCCACCGTGGGTCTAGGATGAGCACCTGAGATTCAGGAACACGAACATGGGTATAATTTGTTGTGGAGCACACAGAGAACCAGAACATGTACCTGAGGGCTTGTGTGCCTTCTGCTTTCTTTTCAGACCACTTTATACCTGGGATGTTTCCATCAGCGTTGTTCTCTAATAAAATAAAAAAAAGATTGGATGTGTATTTAGCCAGTGAGAATCTCATCCTGGTGACATGCTCATTATAAAGAATTAGCTAAATGTGGCGTTACAAACACATGTCATTCCTTAGTGCTGAGCTCTTCCTCTTAGTGAATTCTATAGTAGTGAGGACTCCTGTGTCAAGGGTAACCAAGCAGTATCTCCCATCAACTGAGCAGTATTTCGCTTCAGTTTTCAAAGGCCCCTACATTTTTTTGATTGAGAGGTGATAAAGTGTGTAATACACTGGCCTGGACTGTTTGGGACCTTGGGCTTGAAAAGTACCAGAAAAAAAGATGAAAAGAGGGAAACAAGAAAGGAAACAAAAGAGAAAGAGAGGTAGAAAAATCCCCCATCCAACAGTTGTGAAGATGGTGCTAGAAGGGAACCATCAAATGCTTCAGAGAAGAAACTTTGCTCCAGAGGCAACTCACAGAGATGCAACTTGAAACTCCATGACACTTTGCGAGTTTCATTCATTAGGAAGTTAAAAGTGCTTTCCCAAACACTGAAACTCTATGATAGGCCACGTGAGTACAGAAGAGCCAGTCCCGGTATGTCACATCGGGGTCCTGCCCTCCTGCCTGAAATGACCTGATTTACAACCAACAGGGAAATACAATTCATATCAGAAATTCAGTCACAAAGCTGGTGGCTCAAGCCTGAAACCTGTCTCAGGAGGCTGAGGCAGGAGGGTCGCTGAGCACTAGAGAATAACCTGAACCCAAAACAAACACAAAAACCTTCAGAGATCAAGTCAACAAGTCCCCTGGCCATGGACCCATGGAACCCAGGTAGCCCTGAAACCTACCTCCATCTCGTGTGTGAGCTGCGTCCTGCTCCGCAGAGGGCCGACAGGCAGCGCTGACTGTGGTCGGAGAAACAGCTGAGGGTGCGGTGTAGACGGCACCACTGAGCTCCTGTCCTGGGTTTCTGGCCTCTCTGGCTCATCTGGCCCCTGGGTGTGATGGGATCAGACACACCCTACAGGGGCAAGAGCAGGTCAACAAAAGTCTTCTACTCCCATCACATGGGAGGCTGACGCAGGGGGATTTGAGAGAATTTAAGCAGGGCAATGGCTGTGCAGTGTATTTTTATCCCAAGATAGAAGTTGTGTTTAAATGAACTAGCACTTTCACTAATGGACTGAACATTTTACTGGGCTGAAGTTGTCACAGAATTGCCAATGGGGGAAGTTTCTGATTCTTCACTTATTTAAAATGAGTTTTTCTTTTAAAGACAAAAATCTTCTTTTCGTTCTTTATTTTTCTATTTTATTTATGCTTCATTTTTATTATTTAATATGTATTTGCACATATTATATATGTATACAATGTATATGTATGTGTGTGTGGGTATCACAGGGCACTGTGTCCCTCCCTCTGCAGGACAACAGGTGACTTCAGGAACACCCTAGACTGCTCCGACCTCCTCTGTTCTTCACGGGGGGGATTTTCCAAACTGGTCCTTCCAGCGGCGGAAGTTCAGGAGAAAGTCCTTTCTGCCTGGTGCCTTTTTTTTTTTTTTTTTTTTTTTTAAGGTGGATGCCAGTATTCTAACCTTGGTCCTTCTCCTTTTGAGACAGAGTCTTAACCACGGAGTCAGCTGTCAACCACTCTCTCATAGATATGAATGATGCAATTAAAGACTATTTTATATAGGTGCAATATCCATCTAAGTACCTGTGTATTTCTTCCTACTACTGTATGTAATAAAATTATATCAAAAGGAAGCATATCCTAAAGACAAAGAGCTAGGGAAGTAAATTTCATGTACTGAGTATGAGATGTTCAGTGCTTTACACCTAAGCTGATCTCCTTAGGTAAGATATAATTTGAATTTATCTTAGGGGAGTGAACTCAGAACCATGCACAGGGCAGGCAGGAATCACGCTGAGTTCCATCCCATCTCTCATCACCGTGTACTGCAATAGAGGAATCTGAGGCCCAGGGACGCTGAACACAAGCTCTGCTTCCACAGAAAAAGTGAGCTGCATCCTGGTATGAATAAATGAAGGCAGGACACGAGGGCAGGAAGGGAGGACAGGAATGAGGACAGGGAGTGAGAACACTTCCCTTCCTTCCTTCCTTCCTTCCTCCTTCCTTCCTCCTTCCTTCCTTCCTTCCTTCCTTTCCTTCCTCCTTCCTTCCTCCTCCTTCCTTCTTCCTTCCTTTCCTTCCTTCCTTCCTTCCTTCCTTCCTTCCTCTCTTCCTTCCTTCCTTCCTTCCTCCTCTCTCTCTCTTCTCTTTCTTCTTTCTTTCTTCTTTCTTTCTTTCTTTCTTTCTTTCTTTCTTTCTTTCTTCTTCTTCTTTCTTTCATCATCCTTGTGGAGACACCAAATGTGACTTCAAGAATCATCCTGGATTGCTTCTAAGTGCTTTTTCTTTTGCTCTGGGATTTCCTAAGCTCTGGGCACCAGGGTTGGAAGTACTGGTTAGGGCCACTTCCCCATGACTTTTTTGACATGGAAAATGGGATTCAAATTCAGTACCTTCTGCTTGAGAGGCAGAGTCTTAAGCCCTGAGCTCTCTCTTCAGTCCTCCTTCCCATACTTATATTCACTTGTAGACAAGGGCCCCATGAGGAGAAGTTATGTGGCATAAGCTGCTTTCTGTGGAAGAATTCCTCCATGTGAGAAAAGACACTGCTGCCTGTACTGGTTACTCTCTGTGTTGCTGGGAGACACCACTCAAAGTCAAGCAGCTTAACGGGAGGAAGGAGACATATTCAGCTTACAGTTCCAGAGGAGAGATAGAGTCCTAATGGAGGAAAAAACAGGCAGCAGCAGAAGCTGGAGAGGCTTAAGTTACATTCATCATGGAGGCTGAGAGCTTCGACATGATCCCGAGCAGACTCATTCAGCCCAGCAGAGTGGAGCTAACCACCCTCCAGGTCCACTCCCTGGAATGCCTTCCTCCCGCAACATTCAACCTCCTACAGTCGCCAAGCTTCTCCCAAACAACTATCGATCGAAACACATGAGCCTGTGGGAGGCCACTCACATTTCAAGACACGACACTCCACACCTGACCCCACAGGCTCATTGCCGTGTCATTATGTAAACCTACTTAGTCCAACATTCAAAGTCCTCATAGACTCTATCACTAGTCCTAACACACTTTAAAGGTCCGAAGTTCAAAGCTCCAAGTCAAGATACATACTTGCAACATGCAATGGCACAGAATAAACATCCATCGGAGAAGGGAGGATGGGAGCATTTCTAGGAAGCAGCGATTTATTAACAAGAGCGAAAACCACCAGGACAAACTTGTAACCCTGCAGCTCCCTGTTCAAACGATGGACCTCTCATTGAAATCATCTCACTTCTTAAGTGCTTCCATTCCGCTAGTGCTCCTCAGCTGCCCACAGAACACATCATTCCCTTGAGTATAGCATACAGGTCTCCGTGGCAGGAGTCCCACATTGGCTCTGGCAGCTCTAACATCTTCACTTCTCAATGGTGAACCAGGCTTAAATCTGCCACACACAAACTGCCCTTTAGGGGCCTCTAAACTGCAGGCTTCCTGCCATGCATTGCCTGGCTTCCACCATTCTTTGAAACCTTAGAGGAGGGATCCAGGACTGGCTTCCTCTTTCATCTCTAATCCATCTAAAAGCAGTATGACATGGACAACGTTGCCAAGTTCTACTATTGCCTTGGCTTGGAACAGGGTCCCTTGATTCGCAGCTGGTTCAGCTTCTCTGTGCTGACCACAGGGAAAGTCTCTCTGGGGCTTTGCATCGGAAGAACCAAAAACCCCTTGGAACTCTGATGTTCAGCTTTTACCTCACAAAACAATTTGGATAATTATGGGCAGGAGCTTTCCCTGAATAATTTTCCCTCAAAATAGATCCTCTTCTATTTCCCAAACGAACAGCAGACTTTGGTTCCCTGATTGAGCTAATCTCTTCAGCAAGAGTGTTGTCTGCCTTCTGTGCAGACTTGCTCTCACATTATTTTTCAAATGTCACAATTTTTACTTCTTTTTGCCTGGATTTCTTGCTGTTCCTCATCATAACCATGAAAAAGAACAGGGTGGAGTAACCATGCCACACTGTCAAGACTAAATTGCCTTGACGATTCCTCTTCCAACCACTCAAATTTAACCTCAGGTAAACAAAACTCCATCAATTTCTCTGCAAACACATCTTTCCATTTGCCCCTCTCTGAGTTCCCAACCCAGTCTCTGTTCCCCGGTGGACCTTATAAACTGTCTGGTTCTATCCCACAATTTAGGGCTTTTCTTGAAGTTCTTGAGAGAGTCTTAATGCCTGAGCCATGTCCCCATCCCTTGAAATGAGCTTTTCAATGTACTGCAAGACACAATGTTTGCACCTACTTGTGGACATAAGTGCCAGGTGACAGCTCGTGAGCAAAGACATGGGCACCTGAGGCAAAGGAGCCTTCGTGGCTTCTCCACACTTAACTTTCTCCTTCCACTTTTACTTTTTCTTTACAAATGAGGGTTATACAGTAGTCAAGTGAACCTCAACTCATCCTCCATCTGCCCCAGACTCCTCAGCACACCATTGCACATCTTCCTTACAGTGGACCATGGAGACTGAGAACTAGCTCTTCATTCTCTCCTCTTGCTGGACACAACCAAGGCTGAACCAACTGTCCCCAGTCTAAAGATGGATCCACAGCAAGGGAAGAGACAATGTGCATCATCGGTCACAGGTCTGTACCCCAGGGGCTCCCTGGATAAACAAAAGCAAACGTTGGGTCCTGGGTTTCTCATCAGCCTCACAGGGAGTACAGTGCCAATCACTCTGTCTTGTAGATATGTAATATTCAATAAATGTTTATTCTATGTAGCTGTGATATAAATCGTCATCTCTCTTTATTTTTTCCAGAAGTACATTTAAACAATTGATTTCCAAATGTGAAGACGGACTAGAGCTAGGATTATAAAATTCATATTCTGAGTGAATACAATATGTTACACTTCAGCTGATCTCCTTGGAGGAGATATAACTTGAATTTTTTTTGCTCAGGAATTGAAGCCAGGACTGCCCACATGGCAAGCACAGAGCTGAGCTCCATCCCAGCTCTCATCAGTGTCCATGGTAACCTGAGGACTACGAGGCCCAGGACACTGAACACAACTGTGCTTCCACCGAAGGATTGGGCTGCTTCTTGCCTTGAGAAAGGGAGGGAACAAAGTGAAGGCCAGAAGTGAGGTGAGAAAGAACGGTGGGAAGCAAGGAGTGATTCCTCACTTTCCACATTTCCTCTCCATATTTTAATTATTCTTAGAGACAAGCTCATCCTAAAGAGGAAGAACAAAGGTTAAGTTATTAACTGTGAAAAGGCTTGTACGTGTGAAAAAAAAAGGTGCTGCCCACCTGAAGTCCGATGGAGACCAGAGGAGGTTCCAGGTGGCAGGAGATGCTGAAATTTAGCCCTTACTTCAACGTCTTCCCCCCCTCTCTATATTTTCACTTCCATGACAGGATATAAAGTAATGAGCTCATAGTGAATGATTTTGTTTCAGTTTATTCTCTATCAAATGGAGAACAGAATCACAAATAACAAACAGCATGATTTTGTTTCTACAGAGAGAATCAGTTTTTCCTCGTGCTTACTGAAGATGCGGCTGGTCATAAGAGGGAGACCAGGCCTGCTGGAAGTTGGGGTCTCCAGGCAACAAGACAGGAGGCAGCTGAGGGGCTGCCCATGGGGGGCTCAGATGCCAGGGCTGCCAGCCAGGTGCCATGGGATGTTTCACCATCATAATAGGGGAAGGGGCCCACTGCAGACCCCCAAAGGGAACAGGGAGGCCTTCATCCAGGATCTGGTATTCCGGGGGTGGGGAAAAGACAGGAGGCGGCAGGAACACAGGATGTGGCAGGAATTCTGGATGTCCAAGGTCAGCATCCCCATCCCAGTGAGTGCCTGAAAGAGAGAAGACACAGACCTCATGAGCACCTCACCCACATTTCCTTGATTCTGTGTCCCTGAGATGACCTGGCTCCTGTGTCTGTGCCATGGGGCCAACTTCCAGAACCAAGTCTCTTAGGGATGCAGGGCATGTGGACCTGCACAATGACAAGGGCTTTGACCCAGGAGCAGAGATATGCGGGCGGGGGGAGGAGAGGGTAAGGGGAGATGGTAACTGATCATTGCATTCTGCTCTGGGCACAGAGGAGCTGGGCCAGCAGAAGGACTCGCTACAGACTGCAGGGGAACAGGGAGGAGAGTAACCTGAGAGGTCGCTGTCCTCACGTCTGTCCCCCAGGATCCTGTGCAGAGCCCCTCCAAAGGGACAAAGGCAGGCTTGGCTGCTGGGCTTCTCGCTCTTCTCCCAGAAAGCCCGGTGCAGGTCCTGCAGGCTCAGCAGCATGTAGAAGCACCTCTTCCAGTTCTTCTTTAGGCCCTTGTCCTGGAGATGGTGGCAGAGGGCAATGGACAGCTCGTGGTTGTTCTTCCCTCGCAGGCCGGCTCTGAGTTCCAGGTCTTCCCATTCTTCCAGAAAGAGTCTGATTTCCCAGTCCTTCCATGGTCTGAAAGAAGATGCTGTGGGGACAGAGGAGCTACCTGAGTGCATGTGACCTCACTCACATGCTATCCCCAGTGGTTTTCATACCCTTCCTCCATGTTGACCAGCCATCGTGGCTTCATTCTGTGAGGGGGACCTGACAAGGCTTGGGGAGAGGCAGAGGGATCAGTGCTACCCTGAGTCCCGGGGACCAGAAAGCACATTGAGGGACAAGCACAGGGGTCTCTTCTCCATGAAGTGCATTTTAGGACCAGACAATGTTGGACACATCTACCAGGCCTGTTAGGCTATCTGGGTGGGGCTCTCACACTCCCTCCTTTCCATGGGCCCCTGCACAGCCTTGGCGTCTCGGCTGCCGGGGGGAAGGCCAAAAGGGCCAGAGAGTAGAGGACAGCTGTCCCCATCTTGGGTATAGGGTGAGCAATGAGAATCAGTAACAGGAAGATGGGTGGGATGGTGTTGCTGGTGCACTCAGAACCAGAACACTGTACCTGAGGGCTTGCGGGCCTTCTGCTTCTTCTGCTCTCCTCTGTGTCCACTCTGTGGCTCAGAGATTCCTGATGTTTCAATCTCAGCTGATGCTCTCTACAAAAATTGGAAAATGATGAAGAGATTAAAGGTCTAAATATCTAGGAGGAATCTCATTGTGGCAGCCCTATGCATGAATCAGGACTTAGGTGAGTGTAGTGTTGGAGACACATCCTTCCTAGTGCTGAGTTCTATCTGCTGTTGGGTTCCAGCCCAGTTGACAGAACCTCATGTGTCAGCAGGTAACCAAGCCGTATCCTACAGCAGTTTTCCTAGCTCCTATGTTCAACATTACATGTCAGCAGACTGCATGATAAAGTGTGTAAAGTGCTTGTTTTTATGTTGGTGTCGGTCTGGAAAAGTAACAAAAAGGAAGGCTTGAAGTAAGGAAGGAATAGAGGAAGGAAGGCACGAAGGAAGGAAGGAAGGAAGGAATGAAGGAATAGAAAGAGAGAAGTTTAAATACCACTATCCACCAGCTTTGGAAGCAGTATTTGAAGGGTACCTCAAAGGGTCCAGACCCCAAAACTTGCTCCAGTGTCAACCCTGAAAGTTTCAAGGCTGAGCTTGATGCTCTCACTGATCGTTCATTGTGAAGGGGAAAGACTATTACCAACACTGTGAAACCTGGAAGCCGTCAAGGGGCAGAAAATATCCAGCCTAATGAAGAGATGCTGCTGTCCTGGCCTCCTGCCTGAAACGACCCGGTTCGCCACCAACCAGGAAATTGATTTCATTTCAGAGATTCCTAGTCCCAGATCTGGTGGAATCTGGAACTGTCACCCCGGGACTCAAGAGGCTGAGGCAGGAGGGTGACTGAGCTTTGTAGAATGAGCTGAACTCAGAGTAAACACCAAACCCTTCACAGATGAAATGATCTAGTCCCTGACCACGGACCCATGAAACCCAGGCAGCCCTGGAATCTACCTCCATCTCGTGTGTGAGCTGCGTCCTGCTCCGCAGAGGGCCGACAGGCAGCGCTGACTCTGGTCGGAGAAGCAGCTGAGGGTGCGGTGTAGACGGCACCACTCAGCTCCTCTCCTGCGTTTCTGGCCTCTCTGTACCTGCCACATCTGGCCCCTTATATGTCTCCTGGGTGTGATGGGATCAGACACACCTTATTGAGGTTTTTAGATGGGTTCAGATGAGGCCAACCACAGGGTCCTAATCCCATCACTCAGAAAGCTGAGGCAGGGGGATTATAGAGACTGTGAGAGCTGCCATAGCTGTGTGGTGTGTCTTTACTCTAGAAAAGGATTGGTTTTTAAGGAGTTTCTCTTTTTGTTAATCTATTGAATCATTTTTTCTGTGCCATAATTGTAATAGGGAACCTTACAAGGGACGTGTCTGGTTCTTCTCTGACTTAAAATCAGCTCTTGTATTAAATGAAAACCGTTTGAAATTTTATTTCAATTATTTCATATATTTTAAATTGTCATTTTCATTTATTGTATTTTTTTTTTAGCTTTGGCTATTTATTTATTTTATTATTTTTTTTATTTCAGCTCATACAAACTTATTAGGTACACCAGTTCCCTTCCTCCCTCCTCCTCCCCCCGAACCCCCTGCTCCCCCTACCCACCCCTCTCCCCCCCCATCCCCCAGTGCCTCCCACCCCAATTCCCAGAGAGTCCTTTCTTGTGCATGACTGATTTTCCTCTGGACCCTCCTCTCCGATGACGTACAAGGACCCAGTGGCCTTTGCCGAACCCTTTCCCGTGTTCCCCTTAGGTTATAGGAACACTGCTGTGGCTGCCAATCCTTTGCCTCCAAGGATCTTGGTGCCTTTAGCAGATGCTAGACTTTGTGAGGTCAACAGTGTGTTGGACAATGCGCAGGGCATGCAAAGTCAAATTATGATTGCTTCAGCCCTAACTAGTATAGAGTATCTTACATATCATTGCTCCTCCCATCCTTATGCTCTTACACTCTTACCGCCCCCTCTTCCGCAAATTTCCCTGAGCTTCAAGATGGGGAGAGACTAAGCTGGCCTAGTTCTAGGTGGTTGATATAGAGTCTCTGAAGTTCTGGATTGTGGTTTGTTGATTTTCTTTTGCAGTTTTGCTGCTCCTGCAATGCCCTTCACTCCATCCTGGTGGGTATTGTATGTTACCCCCTGGCCAGAGACAAAAAGCTGTTAGAGTCTTGTGATAAAAGCACATTCACAGGTAGATGTAATAAAAGTGGGAAACCACAGTGAGGGAGGGGTCTATCACTCATTTGCAAAATTGTTACTTTTTAATCTGCCAGACTATATGCCCTCCTCTTCTGGTGAGATCACTCCCCCTCAGTAGTAAATGATCAGGAACAAAAGTCTGTGAACATAATCAGATGTCTCATTACTTATTTGGGTCCTTGGTGGAGGCCTATTTTCCCTGCTGTAACATGGTCCTTTCTCTCCTTCTTTCTGGTGCGGCCCTCCTACCCCATCCCTCCTCTTCATAATCCTTGGAATTCCTGTCTCTAGGTGGGCTGGGTGGGTTTGGTACTAGGAGCCACCTATTAGGGAGTACATACGGCGCTTAATTTTCTGGGTCTGGGATACTTCACTTAATACAATTGTTTCTAATGACATCCATTTCCCGGCAAATTCCAGTAATTCATCATTTTTGATGGCTGAGTAGTACTCCATTGTATAGATGTACCACAGTTTCCTTATCCACTCGTCAACTGTTGGACATTTGGGTTGATTCCATGACTTTGCTATTGTAAACAGTGCTGCTATGAACATGGTCGTGCTTGTGCTATCGAGGCGAACCTCTGCTGTATGGGGGGTTATTCCCAAAAGTGGAATAGCAGGGTCATATGGCATTTCAATCTTTAATTTCTTTAAGAATCTCCAGACGACTCGCCAGAGTGGCTGTATGTGCCTGCATTCCCACCAGCAATGTAGGAGAGTTCCCCTCTCTCCACATCCTCTCCAGCATTTGTCGTGGTTAGTATTGTGGATTTTTGCCATCCTGACCCGGGTGAGATGATATCTCAGGGAAGTTTTGATTTGCATTTCCCTGATGGCTAAGGAAGTGGAGCATTTTTTAAGATATTTGTTAGACATTTTAATTTCATCCCTGGTAAAGTTTCTTTTAAGTTCCAGGGCCCATTTTTTAATTGGGCCATTGGTTTCCTTGGTGTTTAGTTTTCTAAGTTCTTTGTGCACTCTGGACAATAGAGCTCTATCAGATAAGTGGTTAGTGAAGATTTTCTCCCATTCTGTGGGTTGCCTTTGAGCTAGCGTTACAATCTCTTTATCTGAACAGAAGCTCTTTAATTTCACAAGATCCCAACTGTTGAGAGTTGGTAGCAGTGACTGTGCCATTGGATGTCTGTTTAGGAACTGTTGGCCTAGCCCAATCAGCTCGAGGGAGTTCCCTATCCTTTCAACTATGGTTTTTATAGTCTCTGGCCTGATATCAAGGTCCTTGATCCATTTGGAATTAAGTCTTGTACATGGTGACAAGTACGGGTCCAGCTTTAATCTTCTGCATGTGGAGATCCAGTTTTGCCAGCACCATTTGTTGAAGATGCTGTTCTTTTTCCATTGGATTCTTTGGGCCCCTTTGTCAAAGACCAAATGGCTGTACCTTTGTGGGCTTATATCTGGGTCTTCAATCCTTATCCATTGATCTGTGTATCTTTTTTGGAGCCAGTACCAGGCTGTTTTTACAACTATGGATTTGTAGTATAGACTAAGGTTTGGTATGGTTATACCTCCAGCTGTGTTTTTGTTACTCAGGATTGTGTTTGCTATCCTGGGTCTTTTGTGCCTCCATATGAACTTTGAGATTGTTTGGTCAACTTCTTTGCACAATTTCTTTGGGATTTTGATTGGTATAGCATTGAATCTGTATATTGCCTTTGGTAGGATGTTCATTTTCATGATGTTGATTCTGCCAATCCAGGAACAAGGGAGGTCTTTCCACCTTCTGGTGTCTTCTGCTATTTCTTTCTTTAGGGTTTTAAAGTTTTCGTTGTAAAGGTCTTTTACTTTCTTAGTTAGGTGTACACCAAGGTATTTCATTTTTTTTAGGGGCTATAATAAATGGTATTGTTTCTCTCAAGGCTTTTTCACTTCTTTCATTCTGGGCATATAGGAAGGCCTCTGATTTTTGCACATTTATTTTGTATCCTGCCACCCTGCTGAACTTCTCAATTAGTTCCAGGAGCTTCCTGGTGGAGTTTTTGGGATGACTCAGGTATAAGATCATGTCATCTGCAAATAGGGATAGCTTGACTTCTTCCTTGCTGATTTGAATCCCTCTTATGTCCCTTTCTTGTCTTATGGCTTCAGCTAAGACTTCAAGTACAATATTGAATAGAAGTGGTGAGAGTGGACAGCCTTGTCTAGTTCCTGATCGAAGTGAGAATGCTTCCAATTGTTCCACATTGAGCATAATCCTTGCTGTGGGCTTGTTGTATATAGCTTTTATTATATTGATAAAGGTTCCTTCCATTCCTACTGTCTCTAGTATTTTGATCATAAAAGGCTGTTGGATCTTGTCAAAAGCTTTTTCTGCATCTATTGAGAGTATCATGTGGTCTTGGACTTTGGACTGGTTTACATGATGAATTACATTTATTGATTTGCGTATGTTGAACCAACCTTGTGTGCCGGGGATGAAGCCTACCTGGTCCCCATGAATGATCTTTTTAATATGTTTTTGAATCCGATTTGCTAAGACTTTGTTGAGAATCTTTGCGTCTGTGTTCATCAGGGAGATCGCCCTATAGTTTTCTTTTTTAAGCGAATGTTTATTAGGTTTTGGGATTAAAACGATATTAGCTTCATAGAAGGAATTTGGTAGTGTTCCTTCCTTTGCTATTTGATGGAACAGTTTAAGGAGTATTGGTGTTATTAACTCCTTAAGTGTCTGGTAGAACTCTGTGCTGAATCCATCTGGTCCAGGACATTTTTTGGTGGGAAGATTCGAGATTACTTCCTCAATTTCCTTATATGTTATAGGACTATTTAAATAATTCACAACTTCCTGATTCAATTTAGGTAAGTTGTGTTTACTTAGAAATTCATCCATCTCTTTTGTGTTGTCAAACTTCACAGAGTATAAGTTTTTGAAATATGATGTTATAATTCTCTGGATTTCTTGGATATCAGTAGTGATAGCTCCATGTTCATTTCTAATTTTGTTAATTTGGGTTTTCTCTCTCTTGCTTTTGGTTAGTTTAGCTAGGGGTGTATCAATCTTATTGATTTTTTCAAAGAACCAGCTTTTTGACTGGTTGATTTTTTCTATCGTTTTCTTAATCTCGATTTCAGATATTTCTCCCCTTATTTTGCTAATCTCCTCTCTTCTACTACTTTTGGGATCAGATTGCTCTAGCTTCTCTAAAGCTTTAAGCTGCATTGTTAAGTTGTTTATTTCTGATGTTTCCATTTTTTTGACGTAGGCATTAAGAGGTATGAACTTACCTCTTAGAACAGCTTTCATTGTGTCCCAGAGATTTTGGTAAGTTGTATTTGCGTTATCATTCACTTTCAGGAAATCTTGAATTTCCTTTTTAATTTCTTCCTGAATCCATGTCTCATTCAGCATCATATTGTTAAGTTTCCAGGAGTTAGTGTATTTTCTCTTGTTTGATGTGTTGTGGATGTCCAGCTTTAGGCCGTGATGGTCTGATAGGGCACAGGTTAGAATTTCAACTTTCTTGTATATGTGTAGATTCATTTTGTGGCCCAATATGTGATCTATTTTGGAGAAAGTTCCGTGTGCTGCTGAGAAAAATGTGTATTCTTTGGTGCGTGGGTGAAAAGTTCGATAGAGATCTGTAAGGTCCATTTCTTTCAGGGTTTGATTAAGTTCCAAAGTGTCTCTGTTAAGCTTTTGACCTGTTGATCTATCCCATGTTGACAGGGCGGTGTTGAAGTCCCCAAGAATTATCGTTTGGGGATTGATTTCTTGCTTTAGACGCTGTAGGGTTTTCTTAATGAATGTGGAGGGGCCCGTATTGGGTGCATATATGTTCAGTATTGTGAAGTCTTCCTGGTGAATTGTACCTGTGACTAAAATGTAGTATCCATCCGTGTCTCTTATAATTTTCTTTGGTTTGAAGCCCACTTTGTCTGATAGCATAATGGCTACCCCTGCCTCTTTTCTGCTTCCATTTGCTTGTAGAATTGTTGACCAGCCTTTTATTTTTAGAGCGTGCCTATCTTTTGTGGTGAGATGGGTTTCCTGCAGGCAGCAGATTGATGGATTGTGATTTTTAATCCAAGTTTGTAATCTGTGTCTCTTGATCGGTGAATTAATTCCATTAACATTTAGTGTTATAATGGAGAAACTATTGTTAATTGCAGACATTTATTATGTTTAGTAGTTTTATAAGTATATTGCTTCATTTTTAATGATGCTATACTTGCCTTCTGTTCTCCTGGATATGCCTGTTTTTTTTCTTCACGCTTGAGTATCATTTCTAGCAGTTTTTGAAGGCCTGGTTTGGTGGCCATGTATCCCTTAAAGTTGTCTTTGTGCTGGAAAATTTTTCTTTCTCCCTCGATCATGACTGATAGTTTTGCAGGGTAAATCAGCCTGGGTTGACATTTTTGCTCATTCAATACTTGAAGTATGTCTCTCCAAGCTCTTCTTGCTTTTACTGTTTCGACTGAGAAGTCATTTGTTATTTTAATAGGTTTACCTTTAAAAGTGACTTGTTTTTTCTCCCTTGAAGCTCTCAGCACCAGTTCTTTATCTTGAATGTGGAGTGTTTTAACTATTATTTGCCGTGGCGTGCTTCTATTTTGGTCGTATCTGTTTGGGGTGCGGAATGCCTCTTGTATATGTATGGGCCTCTCTTTTTTTAGATGAGGAAAGTTTTCCTTGATGATCGTTTGAAAAATTTCCTCAGGGGTGGTATTTTGAGATTCTTGCTCTGGTATTCCATGAATACGCATGTTAGGCTTTTTCAGGGTGTCCCATATCTCTTGGATATTTCTCTCAAGTATCTTTTTGGCTTTAACAACCTCTTCCATTGAGCTGGTTAGTACTCCCACTTTATCTTCAAGGTCTGAAATTCTGTTTTCTGCTTCATTAGTTCTGTTGATAAGACTCTCTGTGGCGTTCTGGGTTGAAGATAACTTGTCTTTTAGCTCAGTTTTAAACTCTGCTTGAGTTTGTTTTAACTGCTCTATGCCAGTTTTTGTTTCTTGCACTGTTTTTCTCAACTCCTCCAGATGTCTGTTGTGTTCCTCTTCAAAGCGATTGATTCGATTATGTAATTCCTCCCGGATTTCCTCTTTCATAGTATTGAACATGGTAATGATCATATTTTGAAAGTCTTTATCCTGGGTGGGGCTTTCTTGGCCTTTTTCCGTGGGTTTGTTCTTGTTGGAGTCTAACATTATGGGATTAATTTCTTCAGTGGGAAATTTGTTTACTTGAGTGTTGCTTCTCATGGATTTGCACTTTGACTTTGGCATTGTCATTTTAACTCTTAAGATCTCTCAATTTCACTAAACTGAATTATTTGGCCTGGGGTCCTGGTGGGCGGGTCCAGCGGAGACTTACCTAGGTCGTGGGGTGAGGCCCGGCTGGACCGCGTGCTGGTCCGCGCGGGTCCCGACTGGTGGAGCCGGGTGGGGTGCAAAGGGGGGATGGGGGCGACAGCGTGGAGCTGTTTAACCCGAGGGCAGCTGGGGCGGGGCCCGGGCGCAGGGGGAGGTCCTCCTTGTCCCTCCGCCCCGCGCGGGTGGCTCCGGCTGGATGGTGGGAGTCGGAGCCGGGTCCCTGTGGGCCTACCTGGGGTCCTGGTGGGCGGTGTGCGGGGCGGGGACTTACCAGCTAGGGCGCGGGGTTGAGTCCCGGCTGGACTGCGCGCGTGTCCGGACCGGCGGAGCGGGGTGGGGTGCAAAAGGGCCATTTATTGTATTTTTATGTATGTGTGAGTGTTTAGAGGGCACTGTGTATACCTCTTCAGGCCTCAGGTTGATCTCGGAAATCATCCTGGATTTCAACTCTCTTCTTTTTGCATCTAGAATGGATTTCTCAGGCAGGGCCTTCCAGAGCCAGAAGTGTAGGCCACAGTCACATCTACCTGGCCTGTTTCACGTGGAACCCCAGATCAGCTTGGGTGAGTCAAACACAGCCCAAGTAAAGGCTCCTTATCCCAGCACTCTAGAGACTGGGGCAGAGGGTTTAGGAGAATTTCAACCCTGACCTGATTGTGTTGTGTGTTCTTTTTTTTTTTCTTTTTTTCTTTTTCTTTTTTTATTTTTTTACAGGGGAGAGCGCGAATGCAGTCCCCCACTACCACAAATTATGCAGTTGAGTTTCCCACATTTGGGAAAATCGCAGGGGTCAGCACATCCGGAGTGCAATGGATAAGCCTCGCCCTGGGAAAACCACCTTCGTGATCATGGTATCTCCCCTGCCAGGTAAGTATGTGTTGTGTGTTCTTATCTCAGGGAAAAGGTGTTTTTTTCTTTTGACTGTTAAGATTTTCTTTTTTTCCCTCCCATATATATATATATATTTTCCAAACTCAATCAGTACCTCTGTCCTCTCTAATTCTGGCTGTTACAGCCCTAACTTGTGTGGAGTATCTTGCATATCTTGGTTCTCCCCCTCTTTAGTCCCTTACAATTTTCCTTCCCCCTCTTCCACAAGGTTCCCTGAGCTTTATAATGGGGAGAGCTTTACCATGGGGAGAGCTTTACCATGGAGAGAGATAGGGTCCTTGGTGTTCTGAATTATGGTTTGTTGTTGTTTTCAATTTTGCTTTTCCTGGATTGCCCTTGGCTGCATCCTGATTGGTATCCAAAGTCACCTCACTTTAATTGGGATGAAGTTTTTGTAGAATAAATGACAAGTGGCGTTTATAATTTTTGCCTACTTAAAATGTTTTTTATTTTTTAAAGAAAAAAATTTTTGCTTTTATTCTTTTAATATTTTATTCATATTAATTATTCATATTCATGTATTAGTATATGCGTGCATGCGTGTTGCAGTCTCAGGGACCCACGAAGACCCTTGGAAGGGGGGGGAATAAAAAGCCCAAGGGTGACCTTGGAAAACTCCCGGGATGGCTTCAAACCCCTTTATGCTTTGCTGAGGGATTTTTCAGCTTCCACATTTCTGAACCAGGAGTGTAGGCTGCAGCCATTTCTCCCTGGCATATTTTTATGTGGGAAGCCAGATCTGAACTCAGAGCTTGCACTTTCTTTTTTTTATTCAATTGTGCATGTGTGCGCTTGTGTGTATGTGTGTGTGTGTGTAGAACCACAGACAAATTTGGGAACCACCATGGACCACCTCCACCTCCTCGTTTACTCTGCCCGGGGATTCACAGGCTCCGCCCTACCAGGACCAGAAATGCAGGCCATCCCTGCTTCTACCTGCCATCTATACTTGGAGTATAGGATCCGAACTCAGGACCTTCTGCCTGCAAGGCAGCGGCTTAACCTCTGAGCCACCTCTCCAGACCCCAGTTCTTGTGATTTTCAGACAGAATCTTCATCCTTGAACCTTCTCTCCAGCCCTCTATGAGTTTTTCAGTGAGCACACAAATCTTTCAAGCTATGTCTGGACCCAAGAGCTGGGTAGCAACTCGTGTGCACAGAGACAGGAGCAGCTTTTTATTTCCGGTGTCGACATCCGGCGTCATAGAGCAGTGAGTGGACCTCAACCTCGCCTGCCGCAGACTCCAGAGCTGGAATCCTGGGTGTCCACCATGACTGCCGGGCGCTGGTCACTTCTCACTGTTTAAACCTTTGAGATCTTGGCTTCCCCTTTCTGTAAACCAGGCCTCAGGTGTGGAATCCATAGTCACCCACTGTGCACAGAACATTCCCACACAACCTGCAGGATGGCACAGGCACGCGGGGGACACTTGTTCCTCTCCGGGAGTCCTGGCCGAGGTCCCCTGGAATGGAGGTGCGCGCCGAGGGCGGGTTCAGCGTTCGCTCCCGGCGCTGACAGTCCTGTGCTCCAGCTTCCCGGGAGCTGAAGAGCCCGTCACCAGCTCCTAACTTTTCTTTCTTAAGTGACATTTTCAATACCCCCACTTTTTGGTTTTACCTTTAGGTTTTACTGTTGTTGTTTTTGTGAGAGGGTCTTACCCAGCAAGCCGACCTGAAAACCAGTATGAACCAGGATGACCTGGGCCCTGACATGCTCTGCCTGAACCTCCGAACCCTGGGGTTGCACCTCGTGTCCCAAGCCTGGTGCAAGTAGCGCTGTGGGGCTGCGGTGGGGCGCTGTGCGTGGCCGCCAGGACTCTACCAGCTCAGCCCTGCCCCGCACTAACTTCTGGAACACACACGCAGCAGGGACACCTCCTAGCCATCTGCACTGGGGTCCATGCCCCCGTGGGAACGTCAAGCCGATATTTCCTGTGGAGGAGGTGTAATGGAGAAGCTGAAGATATGCAGCTGCCACGGGGCTCCCAGGACTCCCCCAACCCTCTGGGATGTCCACTTCCAAGAGTCCTGGAAGGTCTGATTGTGGTCTGAGTCAGGGCTTTGCACAGCCTGAACTGCCTTCGACGTTGTCACTCATTCTAGTGTAACTTGGAATTCCTGCCTCTACCTTTCAGTGCTGGGATCACAGCATATATAACCACAGCTAGTGACAGGCCACAATCATAACTTTATTGCTAAGGCTTTTGTCTTAAATTATATCTGTCAGATGACCACAGGAATAAAAACAGAAAGAAAGGAAAGAAACGGGACCTGAAAGGTCCTGGTTTCTACTCATCTTTCTTTTCTGTTTCTCATTGGGTTTGTTTGTTTGTTTGTTTGTCTGTTTGAGGCCAAGTCTCAAGTAGCCAAGGATAAACCTCTGATGCTCTCACTGTGCAATGTTGGGGAGAAAGGCGTGTGTTACCACTCCTGATTTTTTTGTGGTAATGACTGATCAGAAGCCCCTCCCACCTTGCAGGATCACTGTGGCAACTGAGCCCCATCTTCAGTCCTCAGAGGTCTTTTCAATGACTTCACATTGATTTTGTGTCTTCCTAACTCAATTGTCAAGTACTATAATTTCTAAGAAGAGAGAAGGACTAGAGGTTTCTGAAGGTCGTGCTCACTCCTCTGACCTTGAAGAATTTCCTGTGGGGAAGGAAACTTCAGGGGTTCTAAGAAGGATGTTGTTTGCACTTAGGGGGGAGAGAGGAGCTCACAGTGATGATTACGACCACACCCATTCTGATAAGAGGGCCTCAGCGTGGTCTCCTCCTTGTCTGACCTGACCACAGGACAAGGGCGCTGTCTCTGGAGGATTCTTCTGCCTCAGTCTGACATGTGAGCTCGTCACTCTCAGCCACATTCTTTTCTTTTCTTTTCTTTTATTCTATTTTATTTTATTTTTTAATACATTTTTTATTTTTTCCGCTCATACAAACATAAGAGGTAGACCAGTTCCCTCCCTCCCTCCTCCTCCCCCCCGAACGCCCTGCTCCCCCTCCCTCCCTCCCCATCCCCTAGTGCCTCCCCCCCAATTCCCAGAGAGTCCTTTATTGTGT
The DNA here is from genome assembly GCA_023101885.1 of Typhlomys cinereus. NCBI lineage: Eukaryota > Metazoa > Chordata > Mammalia > Rodentia > Platacanthomyidae > Typhlomys > Typhlomys cinereus. Next base: position 207,377 of record JALPQD010000991.1, read on the forward strand.
ATGCCTAACTCTCCTCTTGGTCCTCCTCTCCGATGACGTACAAGGACCCAGTGGCATTTCCCTGAACCCTTTCCTGTGTTCCCCTTAAGGATAGGAACACTACTGTGGCTGTTAATCCCTTGCCTCCAAGGATCTTGGTGCCTTTAGCTGATGCTAAACTTTGTGAGGTCAATAGTGTGTTGGACATTGTGCAGGGCATGCAAAATCCTATTATGATTGCTTCGGCCCTAATTAGTGTGGAGAATCTTGCAAATCATTGCTCCTCCCATCCTTTTGCTCTTACAATCTTACCGCCCCCTCTTCCGCAAATGTCCCTGAGCTTCAGGATGGGAGGAGATTAGGCTGGCCTAGTTCTATGTGGTTGATATAGAGTCTTTGAAGTTCTGGATTGTGGTTTGCTGATTTTCTTTTGCAGTTTTGCTGCTCCTGCAATGCCCTTCACTCCATCCTGATGGGCACTGTATGTCACTCCCTTTGAGTGTCTCAATGTGGGCTGGGTGAGTTTGGTACTAGGAGCCACCTATTAGGGAGTACATACGGTGCTTAACTTTCTGGGTTTGGGATACTTCACTTAATACAATTGTTTCTAATGACATCCATTTCCCAGCAAATTCCAGTAATTCATCATTTTTGATGGCTGAGTAGTACTCCATTGTATAGATGTACCACAGTTTCCTTATCCACTCGTCACCTGTTGGACATTTGGGTTGATTCCTTTACTTCACTATTTTAAACAGTGCTGCTATGAACATGGACATGCTTGTGCTATCGAGGTGAACCTCTGCTGCATGGGGGGTTATTCCCAAAAGTGGAGTAGCAGGGTCATATGGCATTTCAATCTTTAATTTCTTTAAGAATCTCCAGACGGCTCGCCAGAGTGGCTGTATGAGCCTGCATTCCCACCAGCAATGTAGGAGAGTTCCCCTCTCTCCACATCCTCTCCAGCACTTGTTGTTGTTTGTATTGTGGATTTTTGCCATCCTGACCAGGGTGAGATGATATCTCAGGGAAGTTTTGATTTGCATTTCCCTGATGTCTCAGCCACATTCTTATGGAGGGTCCATTTCCTCCTTGTGGTGACCCTCCACTCCACCCCACACCCCTTTTTACAGTCATGGGTCAGGAGGAGCTCTGGGGACAGGCAAAAGGAAGTAAGCTCAGTGTTGATCATCAGTCCACAGTGACTCTACATTGGCTGGAGAAGAGAGCAACAGATGTCAAACTGCATCACGTTGTTGATCCACACAGGGAAAACAAAACTAATTTGGAGTCATCTTAACTGAGGATGTGAGTTGTCAAGAGGAGTTGACCAGAACCGCTGGAGGTTGATGTCCAATGACAGAGGCAGAAGTGGAGATCGCTCAACAATTAAAGCTTTTACCTTGGAAGCAAAAGGGCTTGAGTTCCAATCTCCAGATCTCATGTCAAACAAAACAAAACAAAACAAAACAAAACAAAACAAAACAAAACACCTCAGTAATGAAATGAGGATTCATAGCATGTGGCTTTTCCACCTACTATCGTTCCTTCTAAAGTAACAGATAAAGTCAGAAGTTGGTGTTGACATAATTCTCCTTCTACCTCAGCCCACTCTGGGCTGGAATCCCAGGTGTGCGCGCGCGCACACACACACACACACACACACACACACACACAATCCTTTTACTTGTCTGTGTATGCTCACTCACAACCTAACACTCGGAGATCCAAAAGCTCTTCCCTGTTCCAAGGGTGGTTCAGCTGAGATGTAGAGGTGAAGGCTGACATCACTGCTGCCTTTGGGGTGCAGGACAAACACCCCAGTGTTCTGAGCCTTTCATCACAAGTATTCAGAAAAAGCTTTTCTCCTAAGGATGGGTTTGTTTGACACGAGCTCTTCCATGATTCAACTGCATTTGTACATTGCTATTTAAAGACATCCTTCAAATATATCTTTTACATCAACCACAGAAGTCCAAGCATTACAGGTTCACACTACAACTACTAAGGACAGTATTTTTTTTTGAATTTTTTTTCCAAGCGCAAAAACTTATTGCCATGTGACAGGTAGGAAGAAAACAATCACTTTTTGTTTTCTTTTGATATGTGTTTGTCAACTAGGAAAGAAAAACATGTCAGACACTGTGGTCCAGAAAGAGGAAGAGGGGAAAGAAGAAATCTGGCAGGAGAGGGCTGGAGGCTAGCCACGGCTCTTTCATTTGTGTCTCATTCTGTGTGTTTCCCTTGTACAACATCATAGTTCAGTAGTAGCCCATCATGATACGAGGAAAAGAGGGGAAGAAGTGTCATGCTTTGAAATGTGTCCCCCACAGTGTCATGTGTTTAGGAAGGCACCTTTGAGAGGTGGATCCTTGCTGCAGGAAGGGGGTCCAGAGGGATGGACCTTGAGGTGGATTACTCCCACCCTACCTCCAGGAGGAGTCTGCCTTTGCAGCAGGCGGTCTGGTAGCTCTCATGCTCTCAGTTGTGTGTGACATAGGCTGTCTCCAGCTTCAGCCAGTCAGCCATGCCACCTCCTCCATGAAATACTGAATCTCCCCCCTGGAACAGGAAGTTGAATAAACCTCCTTTGTTCCTTAAGCTCTTTAACTTTGGTGTCATTCACATCAATACTTAAGAGTAACCATTACAAGAAGCAAGCAGTGTCCTCTCCTGTCAATCATACTGCTCCACCTATTGAGCCTTTGGCCCAACCTCTGCTTGAAACCACAGCTGCGCCTGGTGCGCAGCATCTTCCTGCCTCTGCCTCGACATCTTGGGATGACAGGGTTGTGACCTCAGGTCCTGCCTTCCACTGCAGGAAAGAGACTACTCTGTCTCGAGTCTAGGGAATATGTAAATATGTGGCTTCATGAAACCAGAAAGCATCTAGGATCCTTTCTATAGTTTTCTATAGCTAAAGGTAAAGCAATAATTTTCTCAAAATGAATGGTATCCCAAAAATGAAGACTTCCCACAAGTGGAGAATTGAATATGTCACAAAGAGCATGATGTCTGTCACTTTCTTAATCCTAAATTGACCTCGTGCATGTAAGGCAGAGTCTTAACCTCTGAATCCTCTCTTCATACTTCCTTCTCATATTTTTATTTGCTTATACACAAGGGCCATATGGGTTAAGCTGATGTCTGTAGAAGGTTTTCTCCATGTAGAGAAAGATGCTGGCCACCTGCACTGGTTACTCTTCTGTATAGCAGTGAGACACCACTCAAAGTCAAGGAAACTAATGGGAGGAAGGAGATGTCTTCAGTTTACAATTCCAGAGGAAACGCATGGCTGGCAGCAGAAGCTGAAGGAGGCCAATGTTACACTCTTCATGCAGGCTGAGAGCTGAGGCTTGCTCAAGAGCAGACTCACTCACTCCAGCGGGAGGGTGTAACAAACCTGCAGCCCCCACACCCGTGTGCCTGCCTCCAGCAAGGCTCTACTTCCCAAAGGTGTCAGAACTTTCCCAAACAACTCACATTCCCAAGCACATGAGCCTGTGGGGACCACTCACATTTCAAGCCACGACAGCCCACAGCTGGCCCCGCAGGCTCATTGACATGTCAGTATGCAAACCATAAACTGTCCAACTTTAAAAGTGCTCAGAGATCACATCACTAGTGCCAATACAGTCCAAATGTCCAACGTCCAAAGGCTCCTGTAAAATCAAACGTCAAGATACAGACTTCCAACATACACTGGCACAGAATAAACATTCCCATTGCAAAGGGAAAATGGAGCCATAGCCAGGAGAGATCAGTCCATGAGAACAACAACCAGCAGGAAACACTTTGTAATGCTGTAGCTCCAGGTCCAGCAGATGAACACCTGTTTCAGTTCTCAGGGGCTTCTGTTCCACTAGTCCAGCTCAGCTGCCCAGAGAACACATCACTCCCTTGGACTGACTCCTTCCATGGGGGACAGCTCTGCTTGGCAGATGTCACATTGGCTTTGGCATCTCCAACATATTCACTTCTCAATGGAAAACCAGACTTAACTGTGCACTACAAAAGCTCTTCTTGGGCCTCTGAACTTCAGGCATTTACTGTTTTCTGAAACCTTGGAGAAGGCATCCACGTCCTTATAGCTCTTCCATCTCTGATCCCTCTAAAACCAGTATGTTGTGAACAACATTGCCAAGTTCTGCTGTAGCCTTGGTTTTCAGACAGGGATCCTTGCCACGCAGCTGCTTCAGTTTCTCTGTGCTGACCATAGAGAAAATGCCTCTAGTGCCTTTGCATTGGAGGAGCAGATAAATCTCTTCAGCTCTTCCCTTCCAAAAGATTTTGCATTCTTATGTGTAGAAGCCTTCACTGAAGGATTTCCCCTCAGAAGAGGTCCTCTTCCATTACCCAAATGAAAAGCAGATTTTGGTTCACTAACAGAGCTAATCTTCTAAACATTAGCTGATATGTTGTTGTCTTCCTTCTGTGCTTTCTGCACTCACATTTTGTTTCAAACTTCACAAGCTGTAATTCTTTTTGCCTGATTTCTGGTTCTTTTTCATCATAACCATGAAAAAAAGCACAATAAAGTAGTTATGCAACATTGTGAAGACTACAATGTCTTGAAAGTTCATCCTCCAAGCACTGGAATTTAACTTCAGGCAAACAAAAGTCAGTCAAATTCTCTCCCAACACTTCTCTCCATTTGCCCCTCCTCATGTCCCAACACAGTCTCTGTTCCCCTTGGAATCTCATAAGCTATCTGGTTCCATCCTACAATTTAGGGCTTTTCTTGAAGATCTTGAGACAGAATCTTAACCTCTAAGCCAAGTCCCTATCCCTTAAAATGGGCTTTTCAATGTACTGTGAGACACAATGCTTGTTCCTACTTGTGGACATAAGTGCCAGGTGACAGCTCGTGAGCACAGAGACATGAGCACCTGAGGCAAAGGACCACATGTAGCTTCTCCATGCTTAACTTTCTCTTTCCAGCTGTTACTTTTTCTTACAAATGAGGCTCATACAGTAGTCAAGTGGACCTCAAACTCATCCTCCATCTGCCCCAGACTCCTCAGCACACCATGGCACATCCTCCTTACAGTGGAACCTGGAGAACTAGCTCTTCATTCTCTGCTCCTGTTGGGCACAGACAGGGCTGAACCAACTGTTCCTAGTGTAAAAATGGATCCAAGGTGAGAGAAGAGATACCTGAATGTCATCAGTGACAGGTCTGTACCCCAAGATTCTATGCAGGTCCCCGCTGGATAAACAAAAGCAAAGGTTGGCTCCCAGGATTCTCATTGGCCTCACAGGAAGTACAGTGTCAGTCACATTGACTTACACACACTGGAGGTTATACCCTTTTCCTGCACGGAACTTTCTCCAAATAGATCACATATTGGGCCACAAAACAAATCTCCACATATACAGGAAAGTTTGAATTCTAGCCTGTACACTATCATATCACAAATGTCTAAAGCTTGACATCTGCAACACAACAAACAACAGAAAATACACGAACTCCTGGAATCTAAACACTATGATGCTAAATGAGAATTGGATGCAGGAAGAAATTACAAAAGAAAGTCAAGATTTCCTGGAAGCGAACGATAATGAAAATACATCTCATCAAAATCTTTGGGACACAATGAAAGCTGTCCTAAGAGAGAAGTTCATAGCTCTCAATGCCTGCATCAAAAAAAATTAGAAAAATCACCAATAAATAATGTAACATGCAGGTTAAAGCTTTAGAGACACAAGAACAATCAGATCCCAAAAGCAGTAGAAGAGAGGAGATCAGAAAAATCAGTGGAGAAATATCCAAAATTGAGGTAAGAAAAATGATACAGAGAATCAACCAGTGAAAAAGCTGGTTCTTTGAAAAAATCAATAAGGTCCATACACCCCTAGCTAAATTAACCAAAAGCAAGAGAGAGAAAACCCAAATTAACAAAATTGGAAATGAAAATGGAGTTATCACTACTGATACCCAAGAAATTCAGAGAATTATAACATCATATTTCAAAAAGTTATTCTCTGTAAAATTTGAGAACACAAAAGAAATGGATGAATTCCTCAGTAAGCATAACTTACCTAAGTTGAATCAGGAAGTTTTGAATTATTTAAATGGTCCTATAACATATGAGGAAATCGATGAAGTAATCTCAAATCTTCCCTTCAAAAATGTACTGGACTAGATGGATTCAGCACAGAGTTCCACCAGACACTCAAGGATATAATAACACCAATACTCCTTAAAATATTCCATCAAACAGCAAAGGAAGAAATACTACTAAATTCTTTCTATGAAGCTAATATTATATTAATCTCAACCTATTAAAGATACACTTAAAAAAGAAAACTATAGGCCAAACTCTGTGATGAACACAGATGCAATGATTCTCAACAAAGTCTTAGCAAATCGGATTCAAAAACATATCAAAAAGATCATTCACGGGGATCAAGTAGGCTTTTTCCCAGGCATACAAGGTTGGTTCAACATATGCAAATCAATAAATGTAATTCACCATATAAACCAGTCCAAAGTCCAAGACCACATGATAGTCGTGATAGATGCAGAAAAAGCTTTTGGCAAGATCCAACAGCCCTTTATGATCAAAACCCTAGAGACGGTTGGAATGAAAGGAACCTTTATCAATACAATAAAAGCTGTCTACAACAAGCCAACAGCAAGGATTATACTCAATGGGGAACAATTGGAAGCATTCCCACTTCGATCAGGAACTAGGCAAGGCTGTCCACTCTCACCATTTCTATTCGATATTGTACTTGAAGTCTTAGTTGAGGCCATAAGACAAGAAAGGGAGATAAAAGGGATTCAAATTGTCAAGGAAGAAGTCAAGTAATTTCTATTTTCAGATGACATGATCTTATACCTGAGTGATCCCAAAAACTCCACCAGGAAACTCCTGGAACTAATACTGAAGTTCATCAGAGTGGCAGAATATAAAATAAATGTACAAAAATCAGTGGCCTTCCTATATGCCCAGAATGAAAGGAGTGAAAAAGCCCTGAGAGAAACAATCCCATTTACTATAGCCCCTAAAAAATGAAATACCTTGGTATAAACCTAACCAAAGAAGTAAAATGACCTTTACAATGAAAACTTTAAAAGGCTATAGAAAGAATTACAGAAGACATTAGAAGGTGGAAAGACCTCCCATGCTCCTGGATTGGCAGAATCAAAATCATAAAAATGACTATCTGACCAAAGGCAATATACTGATTCAATGCTATACCAATAAAAAATCCCAAAGCATTTCTTTAAAGAAGTTGACCATACAATCTCAAAATTCATATGGAGGCACAAAAGACCCAGGATAGCAAAAACAATCCTGAGTAAAAAAAACACTGCTGGAGGTATCACCATACCAAACCTTAGTCTATACTACAAATCCGTAGTTATAAAAACAGCCTGGTACTGGCTCCAAAATAGACACACAGATCAATGGATAAGGGTTGAAGACCCAGATATAAGTCCACTCATCTAGATCCATTAGATCTTTGAGAAAGGGGTCCAAAAAGCCAATGGAAAAAGAACAGTATCTTCAACAAATGGTGCTGGCAAAACTGGATATCCACATGCAGAAGATTAAAACTGGACCCATACTTGTCACCACATTCAGGAATTAATTCCAATGGATCAAGGACCTTGATGTAAGGCCAGAGACTATAAAAACCATAGGTGAAAGGGTAGGGAACTTCCTCGAGCTGATTGGACTAGGCCAACAATTCCTAAATGGACATCCAATAGCACAGTCACTACAAACCAATACTCAACAGATGGGATCTTATGAAATTAAAGAGCTTCTGTTCAGATAAAGAGATTGTCACACGAGCTCAAAGGCAACCCACAGAATGGGAGAAAATCTTCACTAACCACATATCTGATAGAGCGCTATTATCCAGAGTGCACAAAGAACTTAGAAAACTAAACACCAAGGAAACAAATGGCCCAATTAAAAAATGGACCTTGGAACTTAAAAGAAACTTTACCAGGGACGAAATTGAAATGTCTAACAAATATCTTAAAAACTGCTCCACATCCTTAGCCATAAGGGAAATGCAAATCAAATCTCCCTCAGATATCATCTCACCCGAATCAGGTTGTCAAAAATCCCCAATACAAACAACACCAAATGTTGGAGAGGATGTGGTGAGAAAGGAACTCTCCTACATTGCTGGTGGGAATGCACGCGTATACAACCACTCTGGCAAGCTGTCTGGTGATTCTTAAAAAGTTAAAGATTGAGATGCCATATGATCCTGCTATTCCACTTTTGGGAATAATGCCCCATACAGTGAAAATTCACCTTGATAGCACAAGCATGACCATGTTCATAGCAACATTTGTTTAAAATAGTGAAGTAAAGGAATCAACCTGAATGCCCAACAGTTGACGAGTGGATAAGGAAAATGTGGTACATTTATACGGTGGAATACTACTCAGCCATCAAAAATGATGAATTAATGAAATTTGCTGGGAAATGGATGGACTAGAAAAAAATTATATGAGTGAAGTATCCCAGACACAGAAAATTAAGCACCATATGTATTTTCTAATATGTGGATCCTAGTACCGAACGCACTTAGTGACACATTCAAAGATAAATCTCTGTAATAGCTACAATAATTGCAAAGATTATAAACAGGAGGGAAGGGGAAGGAGGGCACCGCTAGAAACAAGGAGAGAGGGGATCATGCTACAGCCCGAGAATACAGGCCACTATCAAGTAATGCAAGTAAGTAATGAGACATGTGGTTAAGCTCACAGACTTTCCTTCCTGGTCACTTGCACTGATGGGGTTTGATCTCAACAGAAAAGGAGGGCACAGAGTCTGGTAGAGAGAAGGTAATGATCCTGCAAATGGGAGACTGACGCCCCCTCTCACCGTGGTCTACTACTCTTATTCCATCTACCTTTGAATCTACTCTTATAACAAGCCTCTATTTTAACAGCTTTTTATCTCTGGCTAGGAGGTGATATCCAATACCCATCAGGATGGAGCCAAGGGCAATGCAGGAACAGCAAAACATGAAGAACAAGAAGAAGAAAAAGAATAATCATAATTCAGAACATCAGAGACCCTACATTAATCACCAGGAACCAGGCCAGCCTAATCTCTTCCCATCCTAAAGCTTAAGGAAATTTGTGTAAGAAGGGGCGATAATATTGTAAGAGTCTAAAGATGTGGAGGAGCAATGATATACTAGATTACTCCACACATGTTAGGGCTGAAGGAATCATAATAGGTCTTTGCAAGACCTGCGCAATGACCAACATGTTATTTACCCCCCCCCAAAGTCTAGCCTGGATCACAGGTTCTATGATCCTTAGAGGCAAGGGATTAACAGCCACAATAGTGCTCCTATACTAAAGGAGAACACAAAAAAGAGCTCTAGGCAATGCTACTGCGTCCTTCCACCTGCGTCCATCAGAGAGGAAGACCTAGAGGGAAGTTTGACATGCACACTAAAGGATGCTCCAGGAATGGGGGAGGCACTAGGAGAAATGGAGGGAGGGGGGAAAGGAAGGGGAAAAGAAAGGAGGGAGTAAGGGGATCCAGGGAGGAGTGGAGGGAGGGAGGGCTATGGGGAACTTTTCAATTTTGTATGAGTGGAAAAAATAAATTAAAAAATTTAAAAAAAAGCAATAAGGAGATGAGATAAAAAAGATATGGAAGATATAATAAATGGCTATTATATGTAGGTGTGGTATACATCTTAGCCCCTCTGTGTTTTTTCCTAGGCCTGCCTGTAAAACAATTATAACAAAGCCAATTGTTTCTCCACGTGCAAAGACTGACCAGAGGTAGGGTTGTAAATTTCATTATTGGTGAGTATGATATCTATAGTTACTACACCTCAGCTGAACTCCTTTGGTAAGATATAAATTGAATTGTTTTAGGAGGATTTGAATCCAGGACTGCCCACATGGCAAGCACGGCTGTCATCAATGGTCCTGGTAACCTGAGGAATCAGAGGCCCAGGAAAACTGAACACAAGCTCTGCTTCCACAGAAGGATTGGGCTGGTTCCCCCTTGAGGAAGAGAGGGGAAGTGAGCAAAGAAGTGAAAAGCTAGACATGAGCGAGAGCGAGAGGAGAGAGAGAGAGAGAGATGAGAGAGAGAGGAGAGAGAGAGAGGAGAGAGAGAGAGGAGGAGAGAGAGAGAGGAAGAGAGAGAGAGAGAGAGAGAGAGAGAGGAGGAGAGAGAGAGAGAGAGAGAGAGAGAGAGAGGAGAGAGAGAGAGAGAGAGAGAGAGAGAGAGAGAGAGGAGAGAGAGCAGGATGAAAGGAGTGATTCTGAGGTCTCCTTATTCTTTCACTATTTTATTTTTCTTAGAGACAAGCTCATCTAGAAGGGAAGGATTAGGGTTCAGCAATCTCTGTGGTAGAAATTGTACATGTGGAAAAAGATGCTCCCCCTGGGAGAATGATGGGGACCAGAGGCAGGATCCAAGCCAGCAGGAGACGCTGAACCTCAGGTCCTTCCCCAGCCTTTCCTCTCTATATCTACACCTCCAAGACAAGACAGACAAGGATGTGCTCACAGTCAAAAATTAGTTTCATATTTTAATCTCATATCAGCAGAAAAAAGAGCCGCAAATTACACAACTGCATAATTGTTCTCGTACAGCAAAAAACCAACAAACTTTCTTCTCGTCCTTACTGAAGATGGGGCTGATCATAAGCAGGAGCCCAGAGCTGTGGTGTCAGGGTCTCTTGGCAGCAAGGCAGGAGGCAGCTGAGGAGTGCCCTGGGGGCTCAGATGCCAGGGCTGCCAGCCAGGTGCCATGGATTGTTTCACCATCATGACAGGGGAGGAGACCCACTCCAGACCCACAAAGGAACAGGGAGGCCCCTCCAGGAGGTGGGGACAACATAGGAGGTGGCAGGAACATGGGAAGTCAAAGGTCAGCAGCCCCATCACAGAGAGCACCTGAGAGAGAAGACACAGACTCATGAGCGCATCACCCACATTCCCCCTGACGCCATCAGACAGGCCCTGAGGTTTCCAGGTGGGTCCAGAGCAGGCCAACCACAGGCTCCTAATCCATCACTCAGGAGGCAGAGGCAGGGGCATTATGGAGAGTGTAAGGTCGGCCCTAGCTGTGTGGTGTGTCTTTACTCTGGTTTACAAAGAGCTTCTACTTTCATTAATCTACAGAATCATTTCACCTGTGCTGTAGTTGTCATAGGGAGACTTACAGGGGCCGAGTCGTATTTTCTCTGAATTAAAATCACATTTTCTCTTTGCTTTTTTGAGAAAAAATTTATTATTTCTTATTTTAATTATATTGTGCATATATCAATTTCTCTGTCATTATTCATTATGTATTTATGTGTTGAATATGTGCCTGTGATTTTGTGTGTGTGTGTGTGTGTGTGTGTGTGTGTGTGTATGTATGTACAGGGAGCCTGTGTGTCCCTCTGGAGCTTCTATCGTGGCCACGGGAACCATCCTGGATGGCTCTACCTACTTTGC
>JALPQD010000991.1:226373-250437 GCA_023101885.1 Typhlomys cinereus
TGGTACTCAGGAGCCACCTATTAGGGAGTACATTACGGTGCTTACTCTTCTGGGTTTGGGATACTTCACTTAATCCAATTGTTTCTAATGACCTCCATTTCCCAGCAAATTCCAGTAATTCATCATTTTGATGGCTGAGTAGTACTCCATTGTATAGATGTACCACAGTTTCCTTATCCATCGTAACCGTTGGACATTTGGGTTGATTCCTTTACTTCACTATTTAAACAGTGTTACTTGCTCTGAAAGGACATGCTTGTGCTATCGAGGTGAACCTCTGCTGTATGGGGGGTTATTCCCAAAAGTGGAGAGTAGCAGGTCATATGGCATTTCCTTTTAATTTCTTTAAGAATCTCCAGACGGCTGCCGAAGTGGCTGTATGAGCCTTGCATTCCACCAGCAATGTATGAGGTTCCCCTCTCTCCACATCCTCTCCAGCACTTGTTGTTGTTTGTATTGTGGATTTGCCATCCTGACCAGGGTGAGATTAATCTCGGAGTTTTGATGAAGTTTGATTTGCATTTCCCTGATGTCTCAGCCACATCTTATGGAGGGTCCCATTTCCTCCTTGTGGTGACCTCCACTCCACCCCACACCCCATTTTTACAAGTCATGGGTCAGGAGGAGCTTGGGGACCAGGCAAAAGGAAGTAAGCTCAGTTGTTGATCATCAGTCCACAGTGACTCTACCATTGGCTGGAGAAGAGAGCAACAGATGTCAAACTGCATCACGTTGTTGATCCACACAGGGAAAACAAACTAATTTGGAGTATCTCTTAACTGAGGATGTGAAGTTGTCAAGAGGAGTTGACCAGAACCGCTGGAGGGTTGAATGTCCAATGGACAGAGGCAGAAGTGGAGATCGCTCAACAATTTAAAGCTTTTACATTGGAAGCAAAGGGCTTGAGTTCCAATCTCCAGATCTCATGTCAAACAAAACAAAACAAAACAAAACAAAACAAAACAAAACAAACACCTCCGTAATGAAATGAGGATTCATAGCATGTGGCTTTTCCACCTACTATCGTTCCTTCTAAAGTTAACAGATAAAGTCAGAAGTTGGTGTTGACATAATTCTCCTTCTACCTCAGCCCACTCTGGGCTGGAATCCCAGGTGTGCGCGGCGCGCACACACACACACACACACACACACACACACACATCCTTTACTTGTCTGTGTATGCTCACTCACAAACCTAACACTCGGAGATCCAAAAGCTCTTCCCTGTTCCAAGGGTGGTTCAGCTGAGATGTAGAGGTGAAGGCTGACATCACTGCTGCCTTTGGGGTGCAGGACAAACACCCCAGTGTTCTGAGCCTTTCATCACAAGTATTCAGAAAAAAGCTTTTCCTCCTAAGGATGGGTTTGTTTGACACGAGCTCTTCCATGATTCAACTGCATTTGTACATTGCTATTTAAAGACATCCTTCAAATATATCTTTTACATCAACCACAGAAGTCCAAGCATTACAGGTTCACACTACAACTACTAAGGACAGTATTTTTTTTTGAATTTTTTTTCCAAGCGCAAAAACTTATTGCCATGTGACAGGTAGGAAGGAAAACAATCACTTTTTGTTTTCTTTGATATGTGTTTGTCAACTAGGAAAGAAAAACATGTCAGACACTGTGGTCCAGAAAGAGGAAGAGGGGAAAGAAGAAATCTGGCAGGAGAGGGCTGGAGGCTAGCCACGGCTCTTTCATTTGTGTCTCATTCTGTGTGTTTCCCTTGTACAACATCATAGTTCAGTAGTAGCCCATCATGATACGAGGAAAAGAGGGGAAGAAGTGTCATGCTTTGAAATGTGTCCCCCACAGTGTCATGTGTTTAGGAAGGCACCTTTGAGAGGTGGATCCTTGCTGCAGGAAGGGGGTCCAGAGGGATGGACCTTGAGGTGGATTACTCCCACCCTACCTCCAGGAGGAGTCTGCCTTTGCAGCAGGCGGTCTGGTAGCTCTCATGCTCTCAGTTGTGTGTGACATAGGCTGTCTCCAGCTTCAGCCAGTCAGCCATGCCACCTCCTCCATGAAATACTGAATCTCCCCCCTGGAACAGGAAGTTGAATAAACCTCCTTTGTTCCTTAAGCTCTTTAACTTTGGTGTCATTCACATCAATACTTAAGAGTAACCATTACAAGAAGCAAGCAGTGTCCTCTCCTGTCAATCATACTGCTCCACCTATTGAGCCTTTGGCCCAACCTCTGCTTGAAACCACAGCTGCGCCTGGTGCGCAGCATCTTCCTGCCTCTGCCTCGACATCTTGGGATGACAGGGTTGTGACCTCAGGTCCTGCCTTCCACTGCAGGAAAGAGACTACTCTGTCTCGAGTCTAGGGAATATGTAAATATGTGGCTTCATGAAACCAGAAAGCATCTAGGATCCTTTCTATAGTTTTCTATAGCTAAAGGTAAAGCAATAATTTTCTCAAAATGAATGGTATCCCAAAAAATGAAGACTTCCCACAAGTGGAGAATTGAATATGTCACAAAGAGCATGATGTCTGTCACTTTCTTAATCCTAAATTGACCTCGTGCATGTAAGGCAGAGTCTTAACCTCTGAATCCTCTCTTCATACTTCCTTCTCATATTTTTATTTGCTTATACACAAGGGCCATATGGGTTAAGCTGATGTCTGTAGAAGGTTTTCTCCATGTAGAGAAGATGCTGGCCACCTGCACTGGTTACTCTTCTGTATAGCAGTGAGACACCACTCAAAGTCAAGGAAACTAATGGGAGGAAGGAGATGTCTTCAGTTTACAATTCCAGAGGAAACGCATGGCTGGCAGCAGAAGCTGAAGGAGGCCAATGTTACACTCTTCATGCAGGCTGAGAGCTGAGGCTTGCTCAAGAGCAGACTCACTCACTCCAGCGGGAGGGTGTAACAAACCTGCAGCCCCCACACCCGTGTGCCTGCCTCCAGCAAGGCTCTACTTCCCAAAGGTGTCAGAACTTTCCCAAACAACTCACATTCCCAAGCACATGAGCCTGTGGGGGACCACTCACATTTCAAGCCACGACAGCCCACAGCTGGCCCCGCAGGCTCATTGACATGTCAGTATGCAAACCATAAACTGTCCAACTTTAAAAGTGCTCAGAGATCACATCACTAGTGCCAATACAGTCCAAATGTCCAACGTCCAAAGGCTCCTGTAAAATCAAACGTCAAGATACAGACTTCCAACATACACTGGCACAGAATAACATTCCCATTGCAAAGGGAAAATGGAGCCATAGCCAGGAGAGATCAGTCCATGAGAACAACAACCAGCAGGAAACACTTTGTAATGCTGTAGCTCCAGGTCCAGCAGATGAACACCTGTTTCAGTTCTCAGGGGCTTCTGTTCCACTAGTCCAGCTCAGCTGCCCAGAGAACACATCACTCCCTTGGACTGACTCCTCCCATGGGGGACAGCTCTGCTTGGCAGATGTCACATTGGCTTTGGCATCTCCAACATATTCACTTCTCAATGGAAAACCAGACTTAACTGTGCACTACAAAAGCTCTTCTTGGGCCTCTGAACTTCAGGCATTTACTGTTTTCTGAAACCTTGGAGAAGGCATCCACGTCCTTATAGCTCTTCCATCTCTGATCCCTCTAAAACCAGTATGTTGTGAACAACATTGCCAAGTTCTGCTGTAGCCTTGGTTTTCAGACAGGGATCCTTGCCACGCAGCTGCTTCAGTTTCTCTGTGCTGACCATAGAGAAAATGCCTCTAGTGCCTTTGCATTGGAGGAGCAGATAAATCTCTTCAGCTCTTCCCTTCCAAAAGATTTTGCATTCTTATGTGTAGAAGCCTTTGCTGAAGGATTTCCCCTCAGGAGAGGTCCTCTTCCATTGCCCAAATGAAAAGCAGATTTTGGTTCACCAACGGAGCTAATCTTCTAAACATTAGCTGATATGTTGTTGTCTTCCTTCTGTGCTTTCTTGCACTCACATTTTGTTTCAAACTTCACAGGCTTTAATACTTTTTGCCTGATTTCTGGTTCTTTTTCATCATAACCATGAAAAAAAGCACAATAAAGTAGTTATGCAACATTGTGAAGACTGCAATGTCTTGAAAGTTCATCCTCCAAGCACTGGAATTTAAC
Source organism: Typhlomys cinereus (assembly GCA_023101885.1). NCBI lineage: Eukaryota > Metazoa > Chordata > Mammalia > Rodentia > Platacanthomyidae > Typhlomys > Typhlomys cinereus. Next base: position 230,465 of record JALPQD010000991.1, read on the forward strand.
TTCAGGCAAACAAAAGTCAGTCAAATTCTCTCCCAACACTTCTCTCCATTTGCCCCTCCTCATGTCCCAACACAGTCTCTGTTCCCCTTGGAATCTCATAAGCTATCTGGTTCCATCCTACAATTTAGGGCTTTTCTTGAAGATCTTGAGACAGAATCTTAACCTCTAAGCCAGGTCCCTATCCCTTAAAATGGGCTTTTCAATGTACTGTGAGACACAATGCTTGTTCCTACTTGTGGACATAAGTGCCAGGTGACAGCTCGTGAGCACAGAGACATGAGCACCTGAGGCAAAGGACCACATGTAGCTTCTCCATGCTTAACTTTCTCTTTCCAGCTGTTACTTTTTCTTTACAAATGAGGCTCATACAGTAGTCAAGTGGACCTCAAACTCATCCTCCATCTGCCCCAGACTCCTCAGCACACCATGGCACATCCTCCTTACAGTGGAACCTGGAGAACTAGCTCTTCATTCTCTGCTCCTGTTGGGCACAGACAGGGCTGAACCAACTGTTCCTAGTGTAAAAATGGATCCAAGGTGAGAGAAGAGATACCTGAATGTCATCAGTGACAGGTCTGTACCCCAAGATTCTATGCAGGTCCCCGCTGGATAAACAAAAGCAAAGGTTGGCTCCCAGGATTCTCATTGGCCTCACAGGAAGTACAGTGTCAGTCACATTGACTTACACACATGGAGGTTATACCCTTTTCCTGCACGGAACTTTCTCCAAATAGATCACATATTGGGCCACAAAACAAATCTCCACATATACAGGAAAGTTTGAATTCTAGCCTGTACACTATCATATCACAAATGTCTAAAGCTTGACATCTGCAACACAACAAACAACAGAAAATACACGAACTCCTGGAATCTAAACACTATGATGCTAAATGAGAATTGGATGCAGGAAGAAATTACAAAAGAAAGTCAAGATTTCCTGGAAGCGAACGATAATGAAAAATACATCTCATCAAAATCTTTGGGACACAATGAAAGCTGTCCTAAGAGAGAAGTTCATAGCTCTCAATGCCTGCATCAAAAAAAATTAGAAAAATCACCAATAAATAATGTAACATGCAGGTTAAAGCTTTAGAGACACAAGAACAATCAGATCGAAAGCAGTAGAAGAGAGGAGATCAGAAAAATCAGTGGAGAAATATCCAAAATTGAGGTAAGAAAAATGATACAGAGAATCAACCAGTCAAAAAGCTGGTTCTTTGAAAAAATCAATAAGGTCCATACACCCCTAGCTAAATTAACCAAAAGCAAGAGAGAGAAAACCCAAATTAACAAAATTGGAAATGAAAATGGAGTTATCACTACTGATACCCAAGAAATTCAGAGAATTATAACATCATATTTCAAAAGTTATTCTCTGTAAAATTTGAGAACACAAAAGAAATGGATGAATTCCTCAGTAAGCATAACTTACCTAAGTTGAATCAGGAAGTTTTGAATTATTTAAATGGTCCTATAACATATGAGGAAATCGATGAAGTAATCTCAAATCTTCCCTTCAAAAATGTACTGGACTAGATGGATTCAGCACAGAGTTCTACCAGACACATAAGGAGCTAATAACACCAGTACTCCTTAAACTGTTCCATCAAATAGCAAAGGAAGAAACACTACCAAATTCTTTCTATGAAGCTAATATTGTCTTAATCTCAAAACCTAATAAAGATACATTTAAAAAAGAAAACTATAGGCCAAACTCTCTGATGAACACAGATGCAAAGATTCTCAACAAAGTCTTAGAAAATCAGATTCAAAAACATATCAAAAAGATCATTCACGGGGATCAAGTAGGTTTTATCCCAGGCACACAAGGTTGGTGCAACATATGCAAATCAATAAATGTAATTCACCATATAAACCAGTCCAAAGTCCAAGACCACATGATAGTCGTGATAGATGCAGAAAAAGCTTTTGGCAAGATCCAACAGCCCTTTATGATCAAAACCCTAGAGACGGTTGGAATGAAAGGAACCTTTATCAATACAATAAAAGCTGTCTACAACAAGCCAACAGCAAGGATTATACTCAATGGGGAACAATTGGAAGCATTCCCACTTCGATCAGGAACTAGGCAAGGCTGTCCACTCTCACCATTTCTATTCGATATTGTACTTGAAGTCTTAGTTGAGGCCATAAGACAAGAAAGGGAGATAAAAGGGATTCAAATTGTCCAGGAAGAAGTCAAGTAATTTCTATTTTCAGATGACATGATCTTATACCTGAGTGATCCCAAAAACTCCACCAGGAAACTCCTGGAACTAATACTGAAGTTCATCAGAGTGGCAGAATATAAAATAAATGTACAAAAATCAGTGGCCTTCCTATATGCCCAGAATGAAAGGAGTGAAAAAGCCCTGAGAGAAACAATCCCATTTACTATATCCCCTAAAAAAACAAATACTTTGTTATAAACCTAACCAAAGAAGTAAAATGACCTTTACAATGAAAACTTTAAAAGGCTATAGAAAGAAATTACAGAAGACATTAGAAGGTGGAAAGACCTCCCATGTTCCTGGATTGGCAGAATCAAAATCATAAAAATGACTATCTGACCAAAGGCAATATACTGATTCAATGCTATACCAATAAAAATCCCAAAGCATTTCTTTAAAGAAGTTGACCATACAATCTCAAAATTCATATGGAGGCACAAAAGACCCAGGATAGCAAAAACAATCCTGAGTAAAAAAAACACTGCTGGAGGTATCACCATACCAAACCTTAGTCTATACTACAAATCCGTAGTTATAAAAACAGCCTGGTACTGGCTCCAAAATAGACACACAGATCAATGGATAAGGGTTGAAGACCCAGATATAAGTCCACTCATCTAGATCCATTAGATCTTTGAGAAAGGGGTCCAAAAAGCCAATGGAAAAAGAACAGTATCTTCAACAAATGGTGCTGGCAAAACTGGATATCCACATGCAGAAGATTAAAACTGGACCCATACTTGTCACCACATTCAGGAATTAATTCCAAATGGATCAAGGACCTTGATGTAAGGCCAGAGACTATAAAAACCATAGGTGAAAGGGTAGGGAACTTCCTCGAGCTGATTGGACTAGGCCAACAATTCCTAAATGGACATCCAATAGCACAGTCACTACAACCAATACTCAACAGATGGGATCTTATGAAATTAAAGAGCTTCTGTTCAGATAAAGAGATTGTCACACGAGCTCAAAGGCAACCCACAGAATGGGAGAAAATCTTCACTAACCACATATCTGATAGAGCGCTATTATCCAGAGTGCACAAAGAACTTAGAAAACTAAACACCAAGGAAACAAATGGCCCAATTAAAAAATGGACCTTGGAACTTAAAAGAAACTTTACCAGGGACGAAATTGAAATGTCTAACAAATATCTTAAAAACTGCTCCACATCCTTAGCCATAAGGGAAATGCAAATCAAATCTCCCTCAGATATCATCTCACCCGAATCAGGTTGTCAAAAATCCCCAATACAAACAACACCAAATGTTGGAGAGGATGTGGTGAGAAAGGAACTCTCCTACATTGCTGGTGGGAATGCACGCTTATACAACCACTCTGGCAAGCTGTCTGGTGATTCTTAAAAAGTTAAAGATTGAGATGCCATATGATCCTGCTATTCCACTTTTGGGAATAATGCCCCATACAGTGAAAATTCACCTTGATAGCACAAGCATGACCATGTTCATAGCAACATTGTTTAAAATAGTGAAGTACAGGAATCAACCTGAATGCCCAACAGTTGACGAGTGGATAAGGAAAATGTGGTACATTTATACGGTGGAATACTACTCAGCCATCAAAAATGATGAATTAATGAAATTTGCTGGGAAATGGATGGAACTAGAAAAAAATTATATTGAGTGAAGTATCCCAGACACAGAAAATTAAGCACCATATGTATTTTCTAATATGTGGATCCTAGTACCGAACGCACTTAGTGACACATTCAAAGATAAATCTCTGTAATAGCTACAATAATTGCAAAGATTATAAACAGGAGGGAAGGGGAAGGAGGGCACCGCTAGAAACAAGGAGAGAGGGGATCATGCTACAGCAGAGAATACAGGCCACTATCAAGTAATGCAAGTAAGTAATGAGACATGTGGTTAAGCTCACAGACTTTCCTTCCTGGTCACTTGCAACTGATGGGGTTTGATCTCAACAGAAAAGGAGGGCACAGAGTCTGGTAGAGAGAAGGTAATGATCCTGCAAATGGGAGACTGACGCCCCCTCTCACCGTGGTCTACTACTCTTATTCCATCTACCTTTGAATCTACTCTTATAACAAGCCTCTATTTTAACAGCTTTTTATCTCTGGCTAGGAGGTGATATCCAATACCCATCAGGATGGAGCCAAGGGCAATGCAGGAACAGCAAAACATGAAGAACAAGAAGAAGAAAAAGAATAATCATAATTCAGAACATCAGAGACCCTACATTAATCACCAGGAACCAGGCCAGCCTAATCTCTTCCCATCCTAAAGCTTAAGGAAATTTGTGTAAGAAGGGGCGATAATATTGTAAGAGTCTAAAGATGGGGAGGAGCAATGATATACTAGATACTCCACACATGTTAGGGCTGAAGGAATCATAATAGGTCTTTGCAAGACCTGCGCAATGACCAACATGTTATTTACCCCCCAAAGTCTAGCCTGGATCACAGGTTCTATGATCCTTAGAGGCAAGGGATTAACAGCCACAATAGTGCTCCTATACTAAAGGAGAACACAAAAAAGAGCTCTAGGCAATGCTACTGCGTCCTTCCACCTGCGTCCATCAGAGAGGAAGACCTAGAGGGAAGTTTGACATGCACACTAAAGGATGCTCCAGGAATGGGGGAGGCACTAGGAGAAATGGAGGGAGGGGGGAAAGGAAGGGGAAAAGAAAGGAGGGAGTAAGGGGATCCAGGGAGGAGTGGAGGGAGGGAGGGCTATGGGGAACTTTTCAATTTTGTATGAGTGGAAAAAATAAATTAAAAAAATTTAAAAAAAAAGCAATAAGGAGATAGAGATAAAAAAGATATGGAAGATATAATAAATGGCTATTATATGTAGGTGTGGTATACATCTTAGCCCCTCTGTGTTTTTTCCTAGGCCTGCCTGTAAAACAATTATAACAAAGCCAATTGTTTCTCACGTGCAAAGACTAACCAGAGGTAGGGTTGTAAATTTCATTTATTGAGTGAGTATGATATCTATAGTATACTACACCTCAGCTGAACTCCTTTGGTAAGATATAAATTGAATTTGTTTTAGGAGGGATTTGAATCCAGGACTGCCCACATGGCAAGCATGGCTGTCATCAATGGTCCTGGTAACCTGAGGAATCAGAGGCCCAGGAAAACTGAACACAAGCTCTGCTTCCACAGAAGGATTGGGCTGGTTCCCCCTTGAGGAAGAGAGGGGAAGTGAGCAAAGAAGTGAAAAGCTAGACATGAGCGAGAGCGAGAGGAGAGAGAGAGAGAGAGATGAGAGAGAGAGGAGAGAGAGAGAGGAGAGAGAGAGAGGAGGAGAGAGAGAGAGGAAGAGAGAGAGAGAGAGAGAGAGAGAGAGGAGGAGAGAGAGAGAGAGAGAGAGAGAGAGAGAGGAGAGAGAGAGAGAGAGAGAGAGAGAGAGAGAGAGAGGAGAGAGAGCAGGATGAAAGGAGTGATTCTGAGGTCTCCTTATTCTTTCACTATTTTATTTTTCTTAGAGACAAGCTCATCTAGAAGGGAAGGATTAGGGTTCAGCAATCTCTGTGGTAGAAATTGTACATGTGGAAAAAGATGCTCCCCCTGGGAGTATGATGGAGACCAGAGGCAGGATCCAAGCCAGCAGGAGACGCTGAACCTCAGGCCCTTCCCCAGCCTTTCCCCTCTGTATCTACACCTCCAAGACAAGACAGACAAGGACGTGCTCACAGTCAAAAATTAGTTTCATATTTTATTCTCATATCAGCAGAAAAAAGAGCTGCAAATTACACAACTGCATAACTGTTATTGTACAGCAAAAAACCAACAAACTTTCTTCTCGTCCTTACTGAAGATGGGGCTGATCATAAGCAGGAGCCCACAGCTGTGGGTGTCAGGGGTCTCCTGGCAGCAAGGGAGAAGGCAGCTGAGGAGGTGCCCATGGGGGGGCTCAGATGCCAGGGCTGCCAGCCAGGTGCCATAGATTATTTCACCATCATGACAGGGGAGGGGACCCACTCCAGACCCACAAATGAACAAGGAGGCCTCCATGCAGGAGCTATTAATCAGGAGGTGGGCACAACATAGGAGGTGGCAGGAACATGGGAAGTTAAAGGTCAGCAGCCCCATCACAGAGAGCACCTGAGAGAGAAGACACAGACTCATGAGCGCATCACCCACATTTCCCCTGACGCCATCAGACAGGCCCTGAGGTTTCCAGGTGGGTCCGAGCAGGCCAACCACAGGCTCCTAATCCATCACTCAGGAGGCAGAGGCAGGGGGATTATGGAGAGTGTAAGGTCGGCCCTAGCTGTGTGGTGTGTCTTTACTCTGGTTTACAAAGACCTTCTACTTTCATTAATCTACAGAATCATTTCACCTGTGCTGTAGTTCTCATAGGGAGACTTAAAGGGGCCGAGTCGTATTCTTCTCTGAATTAAAATCACATTTTCTCTTTGCTTTTTTGAGAAAAAATTTATTATTTTCTTATTTTAATTATATTGTGCATATATCAATTTCTCTGTCATTATTCATTATGTATTTATGTGTTTGAATATGTGCCTGTGATTTTGTGTGTGTGTGTGTGTGTGTGTGTGTGTGTGTGTGTATGTATGTAACAGGGAGCCTGTGTGTCCCTCTGGAGCTTCTATGGTGGCCACGGGAAGCATCCTGGATGGCTTCTACCTCCTTTGTCTTTAGAAGGGATTTCCCGGGCAGGGCCTTCCACATCCAGAAGTGGCAGTGGAAGCCATGTCTGCCCGGCCTTTCCCCCTTGGAAACCCAGCTCCACCCCCGTGGATTAAGCACAGGACAAGCACAAGCTCCTCACTCGTACTCTGAACACTGAGGCAGGGGGATTTCTGAGAAGTTGAGTCCTGCCCTGATTGTGTTATGTCCTTTGATCTCAGGAAAACCTTGTTTGAGATGAACTAGCATTTTTATGAATCCACTGAAATGATTCCTTTTACATGGAATGATTTTGTCATAGAGCCAGTGACAGGGGAAGTTGATGAATCCTCACTTACTTGAGTTCTTCGTTTTCTTTTTTTTTTTTTTTACATTTTTTATTATTTCTGCTCATACAAACTTGGTAGGTACACTGGTTCCCTCCCTCCCTCCTCCTCCCCCCACCCCCCTGCTCCCCCTGCCTTCACCTCTCCCTCCCCATCCCCCAGTGCCTCCCCCCTATCCCCGGAGAATCCTTTAATGTGCATGCCAGGCTCTCCTCTGGGCCCTCCTCTCCGATGATGTACAAGGACCCAGTGGCATTTCCCTGAACCCTTTCCTGTGTTCCCCTTAAGCATAGGAACACTACTGTGGCTGTCAATCCCTTGCTTCCAAGGATCTTGGTGCCTTCAGCAAATGCTAGACTTTGTGGGGTCAATAGTGTGTTGGACATTGCGTGGGGCATGCAAAGTCCAATTATGATTGCTTCAGCCCTAACTTGTGTGAGTATCTTGCATATCATTACTCCTCCCATCCTTGTGCTCTTACAATTTTACCGCTGCCTCTTCTGCAAATTTCCCTGAGCTTCAGGATGGGGAGAGATTAGGCTGGCCTAGTTCTAGGTGGTCGATATAGTCTCTGAAGTACTGGATTGTGGTTTGTTGATTTTCTTTTGCAGTTTTGCTGCTCCTGCAATGCCCTTCACTCCATCCTGGTGGGCATTGTATGTCACCCCCTGGCCAGAGACAAAAAGTTGTTAAACTGGAGTCTTGTTATAAGAGCACATTCAAAGGTAGATGCAATGAAAGTGGGAAACCACAGTGAGGGGGGGGGTCAATCACCCATTTGCAAAATGGTTACTTTTTATCTGCCAGACTATATGCCCTCCCCTTCTGGTGAGATCATACCCCCTCAGTTGTAAGGAACGAAAAGTCTGTGAACTTAACCAGGTGTCTCATTACTTACTTGAAGTCCTTGATGGAGGCCTATTTTCTCTGCTGTAACATGGTCCCCTCTCTCCTTCTTTCTGGTGTGGCCCTCCTACCCCATCCCTCCTGTTCATAATCCTTGCAATTACTGTAGGTATTATAGAGATTTATCTTTGAGTGTCTCTAGGTGGGCTGGGTGGTGTGGTACTAGGAGCTGCTGGGACGATTCTCCCAGGCACACACTGCGACGGCTCCAGGCCGTTCGGACTGCTCCAGGCAGTCAGGGCGGAGAAAGGTGAATATTCTGCAGGCCCTTTACCCCTCTCAAATCCAGGGTCCTCCGGACACAGCAGGGAGTCTGTCAAGGCGACACTCCGCCACTCACTCATACACACAGCTCCTGGCTGTAAGGACCTGACCGCCAGCACCTCCGCCTCAGCCCTCCAGAGACTCGGCAACAGACGGGGAGTTTGTCAAAGCAAAATCTCAGTTTATTGGTGGTAACAAATCAGCTTATATAGACAAAGACTCAAAGCGCGCGAAACACCAGCCAGTTACCTTGATGGTCAGTATAGCACATACTCTGCATAGGTCAGACTAAACATAAATCTATGTTGGCTCCTGTAAGCCAATTAGGACTCTGTGTAATGTGATCAGGGTTAAGCCTAAGAAACCAGCTCCCAGCACAATCTTTGGTCCCATGTGCTAAGTCATGCCCTGCTCACTCCCTCCCAGACTGTTATCTCTGGGTGGGCCCAACAGGAGCCACCTATTAGGGAGTACATATGGCGCTTAATTTTCTGGGTCTGGGATACTTCACTTAATATAATTGTTTCTAGTTCCATTCATTTCCTGGCAAATTCTAGTAATTCATCATTTTTGATGGCTGAGTAGTACTCCATTGTATAGATGTACCACCTTTTCCTTATCCACTCGTCAACTGTTGGACATTTGGGTTGATTCCATGACTTTGCTATTTTAAACAGTGCTGCTATGAACATGGTCGCGCTTGTGCTATCGAGGTGAATTTTTGCTGTATGTGGGGTTATTCCCAGAAGTGGAATAGCAGGGTTATGTGGCATTTCAATATTTAATCTCTTTAAGAATCTCCAGACGGCTCGCTAAAGTAGTTGTATGAGCCTGCATTCCCACCAGCAATGTAGGAGAGTTCCCCTCTCTCCACATCCTCTCCAGCATTTGTTGTTGCTTTTATTGTGGATTTTTACCATCCTGACCGGGGTGAGATGATATCTCAGGGAAGTTTTGATTTGCATTTCCCTGATGGCTAAGGAAGTGGAGCATTTTTTAAGATATTTGTTAGACATTTTAATTTCATCCCTGGTAAAGTTTCTTTTAAGTTCCAGGGCTCATTTTTTAATTGGGCCATTGGTTTCCTTGGTGTTTAGTTTTCTAAGTTCTTTGTGCACTCTGGACAGTAGAGCTCTATCCGATATGTGGTTAGTGAAGATTTTCTCCCATTCTGTGGGTTGCCTTTGAGCTCGTGTTACAATCTCTTTATCAGAATAGAAGCTCTTTAATTTCACAAGATCCCAACTGTTGAGAGTTGGTAGCAGTGACTGTGCCATTGGATGTCTGTTTAAGAACTGTTGGCCTATCCCAATCAGCTCGAGGGAGTTCCTACCCTTTCAACTATGGTTTTCATAGTCTCTGGCCTTATATCAAGGTCCTTGATCCATTTGGAATTAAGTCTTGTACATGGTGACAAGTACGGGTCCAGCTTTAATCTTCTGCATGTGGAGATCCAGTTTTGCCAGCACCATTTGTTGAAGATGCTGTTCTTTTTGCATTGGATTTTTTTGGGCCCCTTTGTCAAAGACCAAATGGCTGTAATTTTGTGGGCTTATATCTGGCTCTTCAATCCTTATGCATTGTTCTGTGTGTCTATTTTGGAGCCAGTATCAGGCTGTTTTTATAACTATGGATTTGTAGTATAGACTAAGGTTTGGTATGGTGATACCTCCAGCAGTGTTTTTATTACTCAGGATTGTCTTTGCTATCCTGGGTCTTTTGTGCCTCCATATGAATTTTGAGATTGTTTGGTCAACTACTTTGAAGAATTGCTTTGGGATTTTAATTGGTATAGCATTGAATTTGTATATTGCCTTTGGTAGGATGGTTATTTTTACGATGTTGATTCTGCCAATCCTGGAACATGGGAGGTCTTTCCACCTCTGCTGTCTTCTGCAACTTCTTTCTTTAGTGTTTAAAGTTTTCATTGTAAAGGTCTTTTACCTCCTTTGTTAGGTTTATACCAAGGCATTTCATTTTTTTAGGAGCTATAGTAAATGAGATTGTTTCTCCCATTCTAGGCATATAGGAAGGCCACTGATTTTTGTACATTTATTTTGTATCCTGCCACCCTGCTGAATTTCTCAATTAGTTCCAGGAGCTTCCTGGTGGAGTTTGTGGGATCACTCAGGTATAAGATCATGTCATCTGCAAATAGGGATAGCTCGACTTCTTCCTTGCCGATTTGAATCCCTTTTATGCCTCTTTATTGTTTTATGGCTTCAGCTAAGACTTCAAGTACAATATTGAATAGAAGTGGTGAGAGTGGACAGCCTTGTCTAGTTCCTGATCGAAGTGGGAATGCTTCCAATTGTTCCCCATTGAGCATAATCCTTGCTGTGGGCTTGTTGTATACAGCTTTTATTATATTGATAAAGGTTCCTTCCATTCCTACTGTCTCTAGCGTTTTGATCATAAAAGGCTGTTGGATCTTGTCAAAAGCTTTTCTGCATCTATCACGCTATCATGTGGTCTTGGACTTTGGAACTGGTTTATATCGGTGAATTACATTTATTGATTTGCGTATGTTGAACCAACCTTGCGTGCCAGGGATGAAGCTTAGTTGGTCCCCGTGAATGATCTTTTTGATATGTTTTTGAATCTGATTTGCTAAGACTTTGTTGAGAATCTTTGCATCTGTGTTCATCAGGGAGATCGGCCTATAGTTTTTCTTTTTTAAGTGAATCTTTATTAGTTTTTGGGATTAAGACGATATTAGCTTCATAGAAGGAATTTGGTAGTGTTCCTTCCTTTGCTATTTGATGGAACAGTTTAAGGAGTATTGGTGTTATTAACTCCTTAAATGTCTGGTAGAACTCTGTGCTGAATCCATCTGGTCCAGTACATTTTTTTGGTGGGAAGATTTGAGATTACTTCATCAATTTCCTCATATGTTATAGGACCATTTAAATAATTCAAATCTTCCTGATTCAATTTAGGCAAGTTGTGTTTACTTAGAAATTCATCCATCTCTTTTGTGTTGTCAAACTTCACAGAGTATAAGTTTTTGAAATATGATGTTATAATTCTCTGGATTTCTTGGGTAACAGTAGTGATAACTCCATGTGCATTTCTAATTTTGTTAATTTGGGTTTTCTCTCTCTTGCTTTTGGTTAATTTAACTAGGGTTGTATGGACCTTATTGATTTTTTCAAAGAACCAGCTTTTTGAGTGGTTGATTTTTTCTATCATTTTCTTAACTTGATTTCGGATATTTCTCCCCTTATTTTGCTAATCTCTTCTCTTTTACTGCTTTTGGGAATGGATTGCTCCAGTGTCTCTAAAGCCTTAAGCTGCATCGCTAAGTTATTTATTTTCTGATGTTTCCATTTTTTTGATGTAGGCATTAAGAGCTATGAACTTACCTCTTAGGACAGCTTTCATTGTGTCCCAGAGATTTTGGTAAGTTGTATTTTCATTATCGTTCGCTCTCAGGAAATCTTGAATTTCCTTTTTAATTTCTTCCTGAATCCAATTTTACTTCAGCATCATATTGTTACGTTTTCCAGGAGTTAGTGTATTTTCTCCTGTTTGTTGTGTTGTGGATGTCCAGCTTTAGGCCGTGGTGGTCTGCTAGGGCACAGAGTTAGAATTTCAACTTTTTGTATATGTGTAGATTCATTTTGTGGCCCAACATGTGATCTATTTTGGAGAAAGTTCTGTGTGCTGCTGAGAAAAAATAGTGTATTCTTTGATGTGTGGATGAAAAGTTCGATAGAGATTTGTAAGGTCTATTTCTTTGAGGGTTCGATTAAGTTCCAAAGTGTCTCTGTTAAGCTTTTGACCTGTTGATCTATCCCATGTTGAGAGGGCAGTGTTGAAGTCCCCAAGAATTATCGTTTGGGGGTTGATTTCCTGCTTTAGACGCTGTAGGGTTTTCTTAATGAATGTGGAGAGGCCCGTATTGGGTGCATATATGTTCAGTATTGTGAAGTCTTCCTGGTGAATTGTACCTGTGACTAAAATGTAGTATTCCTCTGTGTCACTTATGATTTTCTTTGGTTTGAAGTCCACTTTGAAAGCAGAATTGCTACCCCTGCCTGTTTCCTGGTTCCATTAGCTTGCAAGATTTTGGATCAGCCTTTCATTCTTAGGATGTGCCTATCTTTTGTGGTGAGATGAGTTTCCTGAAGGCAGCAGACTATTGGATTGTAGTTTTTAATCCAAGTTTGTAATCTGTGTCTCTTAATCGGTGAGTTAATACCATTGACATTTAATGTTATAATGGAGAAATTATTTTTAATTCTGGACATTTTTTATGTTTAGTGGATTCTGTAAGCGTGTTGTTTGATATTTATATTTTGGTGGTATTATACTTCCCTTCTGTCCTCCTGGATACGCTTGTTGTTTTCTTCAAGCTTGAGTATCATTTCTAGCATTTTTTGAAGGCCTCGTTTGGTAGACATGTATCCCTTCAAGTTGTCTTTGTGCTGGAAAACTTCTTTCTCCCTCAATCATGACAGATAGTTTTGCCGGGTCTATCAGTCTGGGTTGGCATTTTTGCTCATTTAATACTTGAAGTACGTCTCTCCACGCTCTTCTTGCTTTTACTGTTTCCATTGAGTAGTCATTTGTTATTCTAATAGGTTTACCTTTAAAAGTGACTTGCTTTTTTTCTCTTGAAGCTCTCAGCACCTTTTCTTTGTCTTGAATGTGGAGTGTTTTGACTATTGCCGTGGCGATTTTCTATTTTGGTCGTATCTGTTTGGAGTGCGAAATGCATCTTGTATTTGGATAAGCCTCTCATTCTTTAGTTGTGGGAAGTTTTCATTTATGATGGATTGAAATATTTCCTCAGGTGTGGTCTTTTGGGATTCTTGTTCTGGTATTCCATGAATGCGCATGTTAGGCTTCTTCAGGGTGTCCCATATCTCTTGAATGTTTCTCTCCAGTATCTTTTTGGTTTAACAATCTCTTCCTTTGAGCTGGTTAATTCTCCCACTTTGTCTTCAAGATCTGAAATTCTATTTTCTGCTGATAAGACTCTCTGTTGAGTTTTGGGTTGAAGATAACTTGTCTTTAGTTCAATTTTAAACTCTGTCTGAGACTGTTTTAACTGCTTTATGCCCATTTTTGTTTCTTGAACTGTTTTTCTCAACTTCTCCAAGTGCCTGTTGTGTTCCTGTTCAAAGTGGTTGATTCAGTTGTTTAACTCTTCTCGGATTTCCTCTTCATAGTATTAATCATGTAATGATCATACTTTGAAAGTCATTATGTTGGGTCTGGCTTTCATGGCTATTTTCTGTGAATTTGTTCTGGTCGGAATCCATCATTATGGGATTAAATCTTTCGGTGGGAGATTGGTCTTCTTGGGTGTTGTTTCTCGTGGATCTGCACTTTGACTTGGGCATTGTTGTTTTGTTTTTTAGGACCTTTCAGTTTCTGTGTGTTTTTCACTGAACTGATGTAGTTGGTATTGTTACACTTGCCAGTTATTACTAGTGCTTGCCTTGGATTGAGTATGTTTGTGTATTGTTATTGTTATATCCCAGATGAGGCTATTAGGCTGTTAGTACATCAGTTAAGTCAGGGTAAGTAACCAGGGGGTGAATATTAGTATGGTAGTGCACTTTTACGATTTACTATCTTGGTGATATGCGAGGGTAAGTGGTGTACTCCCTGGAGTTGTATGTTTTTGGGGTGGCTGTATGAGGAAGTTGATCTACAACAATTGATACTAGAAAGGATCAGTAAGATGAAAAAAAAAAGGTTTACTTATCTTTGGGCTGGATGTGAAGAATCTCGCCCACATGATATAATGACTGTAGCAGACTCCAGATGTATGGCCTTTGTTCCCTTTGTTCCTTAGAGTTTTGCTTGAGTTTCCTTTGGGCTCTATTGAATTCTGAGTAACAGTGTGTCTTCCCTGGACCACATGTGTAGGTCCCCGGGGGGCCGGAGAGGCAGAGGGTTTGATGTTGATGGCAGAATTCTTCAACTGGGACCTGGGACCTGGCGGGGCGGCAGAAGCACGAGGGGGCGGGAGGGCGCAGAGGCGCTGGGGTCCCAGGCGGGGCCCAGTCAAAGCTGGAGTCCACCTGGGTTCTCGCTGGGAGACGGGGGGCTCCTGGGTGTGGGGCTGTGAGTTATTCTTTTTCTTTTCAGGAAATGTTTTCAAATTTTTAAACCTTTTCAGTTTTATTCATTTTTATTTATGTATTATAAGAATTATTTGTGTTCATATATGTGTTCATATATGTGAATTTATGTGAGCATATGTTCAACATAGGTCAGTGCGTGTCCCCCTGGAGAACCAAGTTCTCCTTCTAAGCACTTGAATTAAACTTCAGGTCAACAAGCCTCTGTCAAATCTCCCAACACAACTGTCCATCTGCCCCTCTTCAGATTCCTAACACAGTCTCTGCTCTCCTTGGAGCCTCACAAGGTTTGAGGTTCCTTGTCACAATTTACAGCTTTGCTTGAGGTGCTGGAGACAGAGTCTTATCCTTGAGCCATGTCCACATTCCATCAAAGGTGCTTAGCAGTGCCCTGTACACACCATGCTTGCACCTCCTTGTGGACATACGTGATAGGTGACAGCTCGGGAGAAAAGAGACACGAGCTCCTCAGGCAAAGGACCACGTCTGGCTTCACCACCCTTAACTTTCTCCTTGTGCTTTTATTTTTTTTTTTAGAGATGAGGCTCATAAAGGACTCAAGTGGACCTGCAAATCATCCTCTATCTGCCCCAGACTCCTCAGCACATCCTCCTTACAGTGGAACCTGGAGAGAGAGAGAACTAGCTCTTCAATCTCTGCTCTTGCTGGACACAGCGAAGGCAGAACCAACTGTCCCCAGTCGAACGATGGATCCCACAGGAAGAGGAGAAACAATGGGTATCATCAGTCACAGCTGTGTACCCAGGATTCTCTGCAGGACCTCCCTGTATGTCCAAAAGCAAAGGTTGGTTCCCAGGATTCTCATTGGCCTCACAGGAAGTACAATGACAATCATCCTGTCTTGTAGATACGTAACAGGCAACAGAAGAGTTTATTATTTAGGTGTGATACAAAGGTTCATCCTTCTGTGTTTTTTCCAGAACTGCATGGAATGCATCTATATCCAAACCAACTGATTCCCAAATGTGGGAACTAAGTATCGCCAGGATTGGAAACTTCATGTAGAAAGTGAGTACAAAATCTACAGTATGTCACACCTCAGCTGATCCCCTTGCAGAAGATATAAATTGAGTATTTTTGCTTGGGAATCGAAGCCAGGACTGCCCACATGGCAAGCCCAGAGCTGAGCTCCATCCCAGCTCTCATCACTGTCCATGGTAACCTGAGGAATCCGCGGCCCAGAAACACCTAACACAAACTGTGCTAACACAGAAGGATTGTGCCGTTTCCCCCTTGAGGAATGGAGGCAGGAATATGA
The DNA here is from genome assembly GCA_023101885.1 of Typhlomys cinereus. Taxonomy (NCBI): domain Eukaryota; kingdom Metazoa; phylum Chordata; class Mammalia; order Rodentia; family Platacanthomyidae; genus Typhlomys; species Typhlomys cinereus. Next base: position 246,214 of record JALPQD010000991.1, read on the forward strand.
GGAGAGAAAAGTGAAGGCTGGAAGTGAGGGTAGAGAGATAGGGCAAGAAGCAAGGAGTGATTCTGTGCTTCCATATTTCCTTTCCATCATTTTATTTTTCTTAGACACTAGCTCTTCTAGAAGGGCAGGAATTAGGGTTCAGCAGTGTCTGTGGAAGAATTCTTCCACGTGGAAAAAGATGCACCCCCCGGAAGTCTGATGGAGACCAGAGGCAGGATCCAAGCCAGCAGGAGGCGCTGAACCTCAGGCCCTTCCCCAACCCTTCCCCTCTGTATCTACAGTTCCAAGACAAGATAGACAAGGAAGTGGCCACAGTCACCAAATTTATTTCACATTTTACTCTCATATACAGAAGAAAAATGAGCCACGAGTCATACAAATACATAATTCTCATAGTCCAGGAAAAACCCCACAACTTTCTTCTCGTCCTTACTGAAGATGGGGCTGGTCATAGGCAGGTGCCCAGGGCTGCTGGAGGCTGGGGTCTCCTGGCAACAAGGCAGGAGGCAGCTGAGGGGCTGGCCATGGGGTGCTCAGATGCCAGGGCTGCCAGGCAGGTGCCATGGGATGCTGCACCATCATAACAGGGGAGGGGTCCACTGCAGAGTCCCAAAGGGAACGCGGAGGCCTCCGTGCAGGAGCTGGTAGTCCGGAGGTGGGAAGAAGGCAGGAGTTGGCCAGTACACGGGAGGAGGCAGGAACATGGGAGGTTCGAGGTCAGCATCCCCATCCCAGTGAGCGCCTGAAAGAGAGAAGACACAGACCTCTTGAGCACCTCACGCACATTTCCCCTGATTCTGTGTCCCTGAAATGGCCTGGCTCCTGTGTCTGTGCCCTGGGGCACACTTCCAGAACCAGGTCTCTTAGGGATGCAGGGCATGTGGACCTGCACAATGACAAGGGCTTTGACCCATGAGAGGGGAAATGCGGGCGGGGGGAGGGCAGGGTAAGGGGTGGTGGCAACCGATCATTGCATTCTGCTCTGGGCACAGTGGAGCTGGGCCAGCAGATGGACTCGTTACAGACCGCAGGGAAACAGGGAGGAGACTAACCTGAGAGGCCGCTGTCCTTATGTCTGTCCCTTAGGATCCTTCTCAGGGACCCTCCAAAGGGACAAAGGCAGGCTTGGCTGCTGGGCTTCTTGCTCTTCTCCCAGAAAGCCCGGTGCAGGTCCTGCAGCAGCATGTAGAAGCTCCTCTTCCACTCCTTCTTCAGGCCCACGTCCCGGAGACGGTGGCAGAGGGCAATGGACAGCTCGTGGTTGTTCTTCCCTCGCAGGCCGGCTCTGAGTTCCAGGTCTTCCCATTCTTCCAGAAAGAGTCTGATTTCCCAGTCCTTCCATGGTCTGAAGGAAGATTCTGTGGGGACAGAGGAGCCACGTGAGTGCATGTGACCTCACTCACATGCTATCCCCAGTGGCTTTCACACCCTTCCTCCATGCTGACCAGACATCCTGGCTTCATTCTGTGAGGGGGACCTGACAAGGCTTGGGGAGAGGCCGAGGGATTCAGTGCCACCCTGAGTCCAGGGGACCAGAAAGCAGGTTGAGGGACAAGCACAGTGGTCTGTTCTCCATGAAGTGCGTTTTAGGGAACAGACAGTGTTGAACCCATCTACCAGCCCTGTTAGGCTGTCTGGGTGGGGCTCTCACACTCCCTCCCTCCTATGAGCCCCTGCACAGCCTTGGGTCTCAGCTGGCCGGGGGGAAACCCGAAAGGGCCAGAGATTAGAGGACCGTGTTTTTCCCAGAGCTGTCAACAACTTGGGTCTAGGTTGAGCACATGAGAATCAGGAACATGAAGGTGGGTGGACGGTGTTGCTGGTGTACTCAGAACCAGAACACTGTACCTGAGGGCTTGCGGGCCTTCTGCTTCTTCTGCTCTCCTCTCTGTCCATTCTTTTTTTTTTTTCTTCTGCATTGGCTGCTTTATTGACAAGCTTGTGACTGACAGCTACCCTATCCAGTCCCTCCATCTTCTACAAAATCACTTGAACAGATTTGAGTCTCCCCGGCTCCTATCCAGTTTTAGCCAAGGACCAGGGACTGTGGCCCTGGCTTCGGGACACAGGCAGTGGAGTCCGGAAGGAGGGTGGAAAGTCCAGTTCCCAAGGCCGAGGTGCTGGTGAAGAGTCTGGGAGACTGGACACGGCCCCAGATATCCCTGGCCTGGGGAAGGCAGGAAACTTGTCCAGAAGCAGGGAGGTGGGGGTGGAGCCCAGCGAGGCGGGAGATGTCCAGTCTGAGGCCACCTTGGAATACATGGTGAGGCCTGGTGCTTCTCTCACCTCCACCCTGTGGTGGAGCACCAGGCTCTGCCACGCCCACAGCGGATGTGCAGCCACCTCACCCCCACACATCCACACGCACCGCACACCACACGTGCATGCGTGCTGGAGCAAGCACGCACGCTCACACACACACAGGGCTCTCACAGCCCTGGACCCACTCCCTGGAGCCCTGGAAGGTCTCTGCATTGCTACCAGCTGCTTGGCTCAGCTGCAGGCTGGGGGCTGTGCGGGGGGTGGGTCCTCTACATTGCTACTAATTGACTGCTTCGCAGGCGTCTATCCAATCACTGTACACGTCCACTGGCTCTGACAGATAGGTGATGGGCAGTCTGGAATTCCTCCAGGCACACAGTACAGGAAATGAGTCCAGTCTTGCGAGCCCGGTCCATTTTCACGTCACAGGACTTGTCATGGTTACAGAAGGGGCAGGTGAACTGCGTCTCCAGGGTCACCTTCTTCTTGGGCAGAGGCTTCCGTTGGGACTTCCGGCGGCCCATGGCTTGCAGGGGGGAGGTGAACCTAGCCGCACTGGCCAAGAAGCACCGCTCACTCCAGACACAGTGCCTTCTGTCAATTCTGTACCTGAGAGATTCTCGATGTTTCCAATCTCAGCTGTTGCGCTCTAGGAAAACTGAAAAATGATGAAGAGATTAAAACTCTACATATCCAGTAGGAATCTCATTGTGGCTGCCTGTGTGTGAATTAGGTCTTAGGTGAGTGTGGTATTGGAGACATATCCTTCCTAATGCTGAGTTCTACCCTGCTGTTGAGTTCCAGCCCAGTGGACAGAACCTCATGTGTCAGCAGGGAACCAAGCCGCAGCCCACAGCGCTTTCCCTGGCTCTATCTTCAACATGACATGTCAGCAGACAGCATGATAAAGATGATGAAGTGCTTGTTGTTATGTTGGCAGCTTGGGCTGGAAACAACAAAAAGGAAGACTTGAAATGAGGAAGGAAATAAGGAGTGATGAAAGGAGGGAGGGAGGTAGGGAGGGACGGAAGGACCAAAAAGGAAAGGAAGGAAGGAAGGAAGGAAGGAAGGAAGGAAGGAAGGAAGGAAGGAAAGGAAGGAAAAAGCAAGGGAGGGTATAGAGAGAGAAGTTCAAAATCCACTATCCAACAACTTTGGAAGCAGTGCTTGAAGGGGACATCAAAGCATCTAAACCCCCAAATTTGCTCCAGTGTCAACCCTGAAAGATTCAAGGTTGAGCCTACTGCTTCTACTGACGATCATTCATTGTAAGAGGAAAAGTGTGTTACCAACACTGTAAAATCTAGAAGTAGTCAAATGTGCAGAAAATATCCATCTCAAGAAAAAATCACGCTGAAGAAAAAATCACACTGCTTTCCTGGCCTCCTGTGTGAAATGACCCAGTTTGTAAAAACAGGGAAATTGATTTCCTTTCAGAGATTCCTAGTCCCAGATCTGGTGGAATCTGGGAATGTCGCCCCAGGACTCAAGAGGCTGAGGCAGGAGGGTGACTGATCTTTGGAGAATGAACTGACTCAGAGTAAACACCAAACCCTTCACAGATGAATGATTATTCCCTGACCTTGGACCCACGGAACCCAGGCAGCCCTGGAACCTACCTCCGTCGTTGAGTGTGAGCTGCGTCCTGCTCCGCAGAGGGCCGACAGGCAGCGCTGACTCTGGTCGGTGAAGCAGCTGAGGGTGCAGTGTAGACGGCACCACTCGGCTCCTCTCCTGGGTTTCTGGCCTCTCTGTACCTGCCACATCTGGCCCCTTATATGTCTCCTGGGTGTGATGGGATCAGACACACCCTACTGAGGTTTCCAGGTGGGTTCAGATGAGGCCAACCACAGGCTCCTAATCCCCACTCATCTCGGGAGGCTGAGGCAGGGGATTGTGCAGAGTGTGAGGGCTGCCATAGCTGTGTGGTGTGTGTTTCTGCAGAAAAAGGTGGTTTTCAAT